>WNGS01090035.1:58347-103981 GCA_020271785.1 Procambarus virginalis
TATAGGCCAGTTATATAAAGCATTTGTTCAGAAAATTAGAATAAGCCTCCCACTTTATGAAAATATTAGAGGGTGTCAAGAAATTTATAGCCTAGTGCACTGAAGTTACTCCATTATGAAAGTTTTCCAAAATAAGAAACTAGAGCCAAAATAGCCAAGACAAGAATTGCTTCACCACAACGCGATATTTAATCTAGTTTGAAACAGTTGCCACCAAGAATACTTACAAGACTTAAAAACCGATGACAGGTATTGCCCGTTTATTATACCAGCAATTTCCAGCGGTTCTTCTAGCACATCTGATACATCACTATTGAAGGTTTCTTTGCTAATTCATTGCTCAGGTGAAACAAAACTGGCGAGAAAAAAAAAAGTTAGAGAAATTTATAGAAAAAAGACATTTGTGCAGAATCTAGTTCCCGCCCTCCCCCTGAACACAAGAAAGAAACCACATTCTTCAAATCTTGGCAAAGCCAATATTTCTACTTAAAATACGGTAGGCATCTAAACCCTAGCAAATAAAAGAAAAAGTTACTTTACAAAAGGCTTTACTACTTAGCCCAAGTCTTTTCTGCAAACTCGCAATATTGTAATTTGTGCCTTCTACTTTGATAAAAAAAATTAGTTACAAAATCCGTAACTTTCAATAATTGAAAACTCACTGTAAAATATCTTGCCTTTTTTTTTGCACTTCAGCAGTTTTAAGAACTTTTAGCCACAGTAAGATCCCCGTTTATTCCATCTAGCATAGTTCATTTTCTTGGGCTGTGGCCTCTAATCATCTACACTCGAGTCTGAATACTCGAATAGTGGAGGACTTGGCAACGGCACTGGTCCTCCAATGAGCAACAGTGTCACGAAGAGGAGGCGTGAGCGCCAATGCCAATGCCGACTGGTCAACGAGTCACTGGTTTGTGAAGGTGGAGTTATATCCATTAATGGCTCCTGTGGTGTGGCCGCTTGCTCCGGCACGACAGGAATCCGAGCCTCATCATTGACGAATAAAATGTTCCTAGCAGAATATTGTCTCATAATTATCTCTGCGTAATAATCTATTATTTGTAAAGGTGTAAAGGACTGAGAGGCACTGCTCTGAGCGCTGTTATCTGGAGAGAAATCCCCCAAGCCTGGTGCCCGGCTCCCAGGCCTGGCAGCGTGCCGCGCCCGGCTCCTAGGCCTGGCGGCACTCGGGTGCCTAACAGGAGAACAATCCACGCTTGGCGTCAAGGGAACACAGGGGTACCGATCTGCGACCACAGGACCGGTCTTGTGTCGCTCCCTGATGCGAGGCCCGGTGGCATCCCCATCCTCTGCTAGAGGCTCAGCAGCGTGCCGCTTCCGGCTCCCAGGCCCGGCAACACTCGGGTGCTTAACAGGAGAACAATCCACGCTTGGCGTCAAGGGAACACAGGGGTACCGATCTGCGACCACAGGACCGGTCTTGTGTCGCTCCCTGATGCGAGGCCCGACGGCAGCGTCCCCGGCAACAGGCCCGGCGGCAGCGTCCCCGGCAACAGGCCCGGCGGCAGCGTCCCCGGCAACAGGCCCGGCGGCGTGCTGCTCCCTGCCCAGAGACTCGGTGGCATCACCGGCCACAGGCCCGGTGGCGTCCCCATCCTCTGCTAGAGGCTCGGCGGCGTGCCGCTCCCGGCTCCTAGGCCCGGCAACACTCTGGTGCCTAACAGGAGAACAATCCACGCTTGGCATCAAGGGAACACAAGGGTACCGATCTGCGACCACAGGACCGGTCTTGTGTCGCTCCCTGATGCGAGGCCCGGCGGCGGCGTCCCGGCAACAGGCCCGGCGGCGGCGTCCCCGGCAACAGGCCCGGCGGCGGCGTTTCCGGCAACAGGCCCGGCGGCGGCGTCCCCGGCAACAGTCTGGCGACGAACTCGTCGCTTACGACCACGCTTGCGTCTGTTTTTCTTTCCAGGCTTCGTTGACACAGTTGAGAGAGTTTCTTCCTGCTTTTGCAAGGCAGCTGGATTACCCGCCTTCTTTGAACGTGTTTTAATCTTTGCGAGTAATCCAGGTCCCCCGGCGCCAGCCTCCCCAGGGGCCCCGGCGCCAGCCTCCCCAGGGGCCCCGGCGCCACCCTCCCCAGGGGCCCCGGCGCCACCCTCCCCAGGGGCCCCGGCGCCACCCTCCCCAGGAGCCCCGGCGCCACCCTCCCCAGGAGCCCCGGCGCCAGCCTCCCCAGGAGCCCCGGCGCCAGCCTCCCCAGGAGCCCCGGCGCCAGCCTCCCCAGGTCCAGGGCCCCCAGCGCCTGTAGAGGTTCCAATATCACGCCCGGCATCGCCCCCTGAAGCTCCAGAATCCCCAGTACTGCCACCAGAGGCCCCAGTGGCCCCAGCACCACTACCGGAGGCCCCAGCATGTAACAGCACATTAGTGTTCTGTCCAGGAACCAAACTATCACGCACTTCAACTTCTCCGTACGCGTCTTCGTCAGCATGCCGCCAGCCGTCAGGGTCGAGGCCCGAAACAGACTCCCGCCAACTCCTCGACGCGTCGTTCAGAGACGACACTGATTCTGCATCCTGCCAAACCTGGTCAACGTTTTTCCATGTGTCTAGTTCACTTCGGTCCTCGCAGCGTGTCTCCAGGCCACTTTCCATCATATCTTTGCAGTCTGAAGTATCTGCACGATGCATTGCATTCAAGTTATTCTCTGAGAGAGACCTTCATTTACAACCTTATTAATTTGCGTCCGTAGGCAATTTTCTAAAATATTCTTTTCTATTCTAGTCTCTTCAAGACTTATGCCTATAATACTTTTAAAACCTTCCCTGGTTTGGAGTAGCTGTCCTGGTTCTAACAATCCTAAGGACTCTTTGAAGTCAAATAACCTACGTCTTAGGACATTTTGTACTTTACTCTCCATGCGTCCACGAATACCCGTCAAGGACGATTCTGTAAAAATAAAAATCACTTTAGATTATCGTCGTGATTTATATGAAGTGAAGAGTAGTCTACCATTGTTATTTTAACCCGATTAGGTTATTTACTTTTTCTAGATCTGGGAATTATCCTGCCGAATAAATGGTTCGCTCACTTCCCACACCAAAATCTATACGCGTGCAGACATTAACGTTTAAATTAACAAACTATCTAGGATGCATGGAATGAACATTTGATTTACTCAATATGTATTTTATGTAATTACCTAGGCATGTCCACTGAGGAAGCATTACAAGTACAGCTGCAAGCAACATAAGTAGGCTGACGACTGGTTAACTGAAGTACATTGAACCCAGATATCATACATCTTGTATAAATACCAGCAGCAGCAACAACTCACCATTACGAAGGACTAAAATACACATCTTAAAATAGGATTCCAACGGTTGCTGGAGAATAAAAGCCTAAGGACGAGCGAGGGACAGAGAGCTCCAACAAGTGTCTCCACTGTACTCTCGGGAAGAAGTGTACAGACCAACGCTGACCACCAGCGACGACAACAATTAAAGTAAGCGGTAAAGAAACTGTGTGATGATCTGCGTCATGTGGCCACTTTCGGTTTTTGCCGTCAGTCAATAGATGGCGCTGTCGACGGACCTGTCAGGACAGTCAAATCAGAAGCTTTATTCCCTCAATGGTTGTACATTTATAATTAGGAAAGTTTATATAATATTACAGTACATTAATTACATGCCATAATAACATAATAGCAAGTAGACATTGTCGTTATCAGAATCTTAAACTGTATTACAGATGGGGACACACCAGACATTTGTACAGCTGAACAACCACTTTCTTTTCCTAAAGTCAAACGTTTGTTTTACTATTCCCAGGGTTTGGTTGGCCTTTTTTTTTAGTTTCTACCTTTTGGGCAACTTTTAAAGACAACTGGCTTACAGAGACAAGCCGCCTGTGGAGTAAAAAGGGCGGGAAAGGAAGCCGTGTGACAGTATAGGCGAGAATCGCCCCTTGGCCTCAAAGCAGGAATTATTATCTGTAGCAATTGCCATTGTAGACGAATTTGGGATATTTGGAACTGCTTTTAAAGACAGGAGAAGGGGCGAGGGCGTGCCTCTGGCGCCTTAAAACCAGCTGCTCCGGGTACATGGGACTCATTAGCTTGGGAAGGCAGCCCATCTAGGAAAGGAAAACCCTGATTTGAAACCTCCGCTGCCTTATGGCCATACCCCTTTTCTGGGAAAGGCTTCAGGAGTCAACCTCGAGGACAAATCCGGAGTTGGAGCCCCTAAGGCAGTTCGTTGTTGACGTCGACCTCGTTCTGGCAGCTCCTGCGACGTTGCTAGAACCATGTGTATTGGCATTTGCCTTTCTATTGGATAATTTCAGCAACGTGGAGAGGGGGGACCTGCTGCATGGGTAACAGCTTCTCCTCCATATCTACCTATCCAGGCTTTGCGCCCTGTCAGGGCGCAACTCCATAGTCTTCCGAGACTGAAGGATGCCTACTACTACTACTACTAATAATGACGTGTTATGAGAGCCGAGACGAGGCCTGGAGCAGACGGCAGAGTTAGACCGTGGGTAGGGTGTACAGAGCTCCGATGCGGGACGAGCGCTAGTCTTCTCTGTAGCGTCTTGCGAGAGTAGGAAACTAGACTCGAGTGTTAAATTGTTGCTGGTGAATGCGATGGTGTTGATCATCCTTAGTATATACAGAACGTCAGTCACTGAACTGTTGCTGGAGTTAGACTGTCGACGCTCCTGTTGTTGTTGTTGTCTTAGATTCAGCTACTCGGAACAAAAAGTTTCAAGCAGCACGGGCTGTGGCGAGCCCGTAAGTGGAGGCTCTTTGGAGCCATTATCTGTATCAATAGCTGATACTAGAGATCTGGGGATGGATGATGATGGTCTTCATGGTGGTTTTCAGCCCTGGAGGGCTGGCTGTACCAGTTATGGAGCTGGTGGGGTTAGTGTAGACCTCCAGGTTTTTCGTTTTTTCTTTGCACGAGACTTTGACTGAGCTGTGCTGTCGTCGGAGTTTGGCGAGGTGGTCTCCATGAGGAGTTCTTGTACGGAGTAGGTGTCGTATTTGTGGTGCGGCGGTTATGAGTTAGAAGAGGATGGGTTACGACCTGCAACGGGTCCGCCACAAGAGTACCACGGGGGTGAAGGACCGGCGAGACATCAGGAACGAACTTACCCGCAATCTTCCGGACACTCTTCCATATCTGCGGCAAAGGAGTTTCGGATGTAATGGTGGAAACATGACTTCCAACACTCACGCTTAGCTGTACGAATGGTCAGCGTCGACGTTGGTGTCATGAGAAAGGAGGAGGGCGCGAGGAAGAGGTCAGAGAGAGCAGTACGGAGGGTAAAAAGGTTCCAGTCCGCCTTAGCAAACTGCCACCTAGGGAAGGAGAGGGAAGGGTGAAGAGAAAAAGGTAACAAGGATGAGGAAAATGGTCACTGCCATGGAGATCATCAAGAACCCGAAACGTGAAATCCAAGTAGAGACGACGAGCAGAGAGAAAGGTGAAGACAGGAAAGGGTGCGAGACCGAGAGTCCAAATGAGTGGGCTCATGAGAATTCAGAAGAGACAGGGAGGAAGAGAGGATGAACGGTTTGAGAAGGCGACCCCGGGTGTTTGTCAGAACATGACCCCAGAGGGAATGTCGACAATTGAAATCACCCAGCAGGAGCACAGGCTCCGGCAAAGAGTCCATTAGGTGCTTAAGATCGGGAAGAAAAAGCGGGACATTTGGAAGGAGATAAAGGGAACAAACCATGTACCATTTACGCACAAAGACACGTGCAACAGAACATTGGAGAGGCGACGGAAAAAGCAGGGGGACAAAGGGAACATCAGAACGAATCAAGAGAGCGGAAGAGAAACGAGAGGGATGGGGGGTGTGGAGAGGGGTAGAAAGGAATAGTCACGGAAGCGACCAGGACGAGCACCAAGCATCGGCTCCTGGAGACAGACACAAAGGGGCGAAAACTTCGAAATCCGAAGTTGGCATAATATTCGCGAATATTCCATTGAAGAATAGACATCTACAAGAAGAGAAAAGACAGCAACAGAGGACAATGGAGCGAGTGTGTCAGAGGCAGGGGGCGAGGAAGAATGTGAAGCCTTCTTACCCGCCGGGGAGGACGGAGAGGAGAGGAGCCAGGCTTATGCTTCCGTCTCAAAGAGACAGGCATCCCAGCAATGTACCAGGCAACAGATTCAAGCGTCTCACCAGGAGCAGGAGAACGATTGCAAACACGATGGTCGCTGGGAGAGTGATAGACATCAGCTCGCACTGATGACGGCGTGGAGAGCCAAGAGATGGGGGGAAAGGATGGGAAGGAGGATAGGAGGAAGACAAAGAAGACAGGAGACGAGATAGGCTGGGTAGAAAGAAGGGGGAACCCCCAGACAGAACCATGAGGGGGACTCTCTAATACAGAACTGAAAGGAACAGAGGCGGCAGCGGTGGCCGTGTCTGAGTCTAAGGCTTGGAAACGGTTGTGAGACTGAGGAAGGTGGGAAAGACGAGGAGAAAAAGAGCGCAATACGCGAGCATAAGAGACCAGCGAAAAGGGGGAAGACAGCGAACTTGGCGCCTCACCCTAGGAAAATACAAACGGTCCCAGTGCTTCAAGTTGAGGACGACTGCCTCAAGCTTGACAGGGAGGAAGGGTCTTACCATCAAAGATAATCTTCACAACCAGAAGGGGCTGATGGCGACGACAACGAGAGGGGACGAGTAAATGTATCTACCTGGAGGACAGAATGGCCTTTGGCTTCGAGGATATGCCAATTATCACCGTGACAGTCCTGTAGATTCCTAACACCGGTCGCAACATTGGGTGGGAGGAGAATAGTGCCAACACTGGCATTCAACCGAGCGTTCTTGGAGACCCGAAGAAGGGTTGTGCCACGGCAGGACAAGGCGGCCAAGCAGGTTGCTGCTGTTATGATCCCAGGTAGCCGAAAAACGAGTCTCCCCTTGGAGAATTATTCTATCAAGCCTGACCTGACTAGAAGGTCTAGGAAATATAGAGGTGATAACACAGGTGTAAAATAGTTGGTTGGATTTAATGAACAATTTGAGATTATGGGCAGTGAATATGAAAATAGATAAATGACTGGTTAGGAGATGTGGATAATTTGCTGGAGGCGTGAGGCTCGCTTCTGGAGGGCTTTGATCTCACTTGAGTGCCAGACATCGCAGGGGGGAAGCCGTGCTCCGTTTGAGCTCCCGTCAGAAAGGAACCCCTAGTGATATATCTCCAAGAGAAGAGAAGTGTCCAGACGTTCCAGCTGTGGAATCGAGCTGGGAACGTTGTGGTCTCAAGTCCTGGACGGCGAGGAGAGTTTATTAAGCCGCCCAGAGACATTATCGTGGGCCGTGGGAGTGCCCTGACCGGACTCCGTCAGAGGGAGGAGCGCCGTCGACCAGACAATCTGTGGTAAGCACGATTTTTAGCCAGTCTATAGCGATTACTTGTAGTTGGTCGTGTGCCCAGCGACAGTAGCAATGTTTATTGATAAGTTAGACATGTTTTGATAAGGCAGAAGGCCTAAAATAAGAGTGAAGAGTGAAGAACATCCTGGAGGACGGAGCGACGTCAGTCTCCTCTGAGCGCTGGCAGGTGACTGAAGGAGTCCCAGCTCCTGGCGGCGGAGGATCGTCCCAGAGTGAGGACCGCCGGGCAAGGCAGAGTATGGACCAGCCCAAACGGGGGAGTCCACTCTCACAGTATGTAGAGAACAGATAGATGTTTCAGGCAAACATATTGTGTGGTTAGTTTTTGTTTGTGTTCAAGGGGAAACATTTTTATTGGAGTGTTAATGGGTTGCAGGTTTGTCTTTGGGGAAGAAGTTACTGAGAACTTGGAAGCCAGCACAGAGGGAGTAGTTGATGAGACTCCAAGGTAGTGGAGGAGAGGACCTCGAGCTGTGAGGAGAAGCAGTGAAGAGGAGTGTCACGTGCTTCTGTAGAGGTGGTGAAGCACCATATAGCTGCTCGAGGAAACTTCATGGTGCAGCTGCCAGGAGAGCTGTGGAGGACTCTAGTAGAAGTGGTAAAGCTCCATAGTTGCTCAAGGGAAACTTCATGGTGTAGCAGCCTGGAGGAGCTGCGGAGGATCCTGGTAGTTAAGCCCGGAAGAACCTGAAGAGATCAGGGTAGTGAACTTCCAGATGTGGAAGGGAAGTTCTAAATGATTACTTGTAGGAAGGTGATAGTGTGTTTGGTTGTCATTAGCATGCAAGACGCAGTGAGAGGTGAGCGATTGTTTGCCATTTTTGTGCCGAAGAGTGTTTATACTGAAGTTTAGAGTTACAGTCGTAGGCTCGATTACCAACAGATGTATGTGTTTGTAACGTACGTTTATGTTACGTTGTTGGGTTGATTAGATACACAGTATTTAGTGAGTTTCATATTTATTTAGTAGTCCTGGATACAGCAGTGTCGTAGACGTTGAGACGAAGCCTGGAGCAAAGCAGAGAGCTGAGTGAGGCCGGAGCCGTGGAGCTCTATGTGGGAGAGCGTGGCGGCTCGATTGGGAATTGCGAGTGTGTGAACTCGGGGAGCGAGAGCGTTGTAGCTGGATGCGGTCGTAGTCTGCTGTCTGCTCTGTGTCGAAGCTGTAGCGTCTTGGGTCGACTAGAACTGCCCAAGCCGAGTACTACATTCTTGACTGGAGATTTGTACTGTCTTGCTGTTCTCCCATCGCTGGGTTATATGGTGATTACACCTCAGCTCCCTCCAACAAGGTGAGGAGAGTATTGGGGAAAGGATTGTAGCTTCTGTAATTAGTTATGCTATGAAGATAATGAGATAATGGAGCGAGTATAAGATTAACTCGCTACATGTTCTAGGACTGATAGGCTGATCGATTGATCATTGTTGTGTATCAAGGAACATTTCTACTGATATATATGTTATTGCATTCATACGCCGATTTTCCTTGTACATGGTTATAGATATATGTTCTCTTACTGATAAGGCAACATTGTATTATAAGACGATCTACCCGAGGAGGTTGGTAATATTAGGTGGTGAATCAGGAGATGGGATACGACCACAGCATATGGTTGGGCACATGACCAACTACAAATAATCGCTATAGACTGGCAAAAAATCGTGCTTCCCACAGATTGTCTGGTCAAGGGCGCTCCTCCCTCTGACGGAGTCTGGTCAGGGCACTCCCACGGCCCACGATAATGTCTCTGGGCAGCTTAATAAACTCTCCTCGCCGTCCAGGACTTGAGACCACAACGTTCCCAGCTCGATTCCACAGCTGGAACGTCTGCACACTTCTCTTTGAGATATATCACCAGGGGTTCCTTTACGACGGGAGCTCAAATGGAGCACGGCTTCCCCCTGCGATGTCTGGCACTCAAGCGAGATCAAAGCCCTCCAGAAGCGAGCCTCACGCCTCCAGCAAATTATCCACATCTCCTAATCGTCTTTTATCCATTCTTATTCACTGCCCATAATCGCAAATTGTTCATTAAATCCAACCAACTATTTTACACCTGTGTTATTAATTCTATATTTCCTAGACCTAGTCAGGTCAGGCTTGATAGAATAATTCTCCAAGGGGAGACTTTTCGGCTACCTGGGATCATAACACTGCATCCTGAAAAGGAGCAGCAATAACACGTGTACAGAGACGGGTGGGGTTGAAAGTAACAGACATCTACTGAATCAACAAGGTGTCTATGGAGGAAGAAATCGTCAGGTGGTGTAGAATCCAGAGGGAGAAGATAAAGTATTTGGCCCACGAAGCGGGACCAAACAAGGCCTGGTACGCATCAGTATGGGGAGGGTTCGCACAAGTGCGGCGATGGCAAGGACGGCGTTGAGAACCCCCAGAGAGAGGGGCTAAAAGGCAGTGTCACAATGAGCCGTGCGAGGGGAAAGAGGTGGTCACCACTGGGGGGGGGGGAGTGTGGCTCGAACCAACCACAGAGGGAGAGCAGAGGAAAGTAGTCAGGAGGGTCAAGAGGAGGAGCAAGGTCGGGGCTCAATGCAGCGGGAGCTACAGAGACTGTCTTCCAACACGGTCCGACTCTGGGGAAATTTGTCGCCCACCCCATGAGCAAGAAGGTACAAGAAGAGAGTGAGACATGAAACGAGAGAATACTTTCATTCACATAGTGTTGGGGGGGGGGGCCCATTTATCTACGGAGCCACATTTAGAGGCAGGACACAAAAGCGACAGATGGCCAAATTTGCCTGGCCCCCTAGGGAAGAGTCGTGAGTACATGCCCCACAAACTCCACGTTAAGAACCGTCAGATCGTCGAGATCGGGTCAAGTGACAAAAAAAAGAGCGTTGACAATAAATGGGTTCCCTTGCTCGAGCCATTTGGTACTACAGTTCTACGGGTGCAAGAATATGCCTCAAACACCTGGGCATCAAAACAAAAGGCCAAAAGGAATAATCAAAACAGGCAAAAAGGTCGGTGGAAAATGACAATTGGAAAGGAGAAAAAAAAAAAAAAAAGAGGGAAAGGGAAAAGCCGTCCAGCAGAATGCGCGAGGACGGCAGCAGGACCACAAGGCTACAAAAGGACAGAGGACTGTCCCAAGGAGCATCACACTCCGGCAGCCGCCCACCAAGTTCCCTCACAGCAGCAGCGAGCCAGACAGGGAGGGAGGGTCAAATAAACAAATATTCTGTAAAATACTTTATTTCCAAGTAAATAAAGTCTAGATAATATTCTGGCACTTTCCTTTAACATTTGTAACAAAGGTGATTTTTAGAGCAGCTAAAGGCACTTTTAAACTAAAAATTTAATTAAAAATTTAAAAGACCAGCATACAAGATCAAACAATTTGCTCTATCCATAAAGTCAACTATAAATTCTTGTTCCGTTGCAATATTTAAACAACTCAATTTCTACTAAACATTTCACATTAGTCTACCTAGTAGATGACCGCTCACTGGAGATTTGCACATTTACTCTATATTCACTCAAGTCTAACAGATATACTTCAATAAGTACATAATCTTTTTTAAGTACAATATCTACCAGCACCGACCACAGAAGACTGTAATTAAGTAGTCTTCCCCGTCATACTTTGAAAAGGTATTTGAAGTTTTACTTAAATTTAAGACATTTTTAGTGGAGCACTTACAGGCCTGCTGGCTACATGCCATATGCTACAGACAGACTATAATGTTTACATTCTAAGTCAATATATATCTACACTATACCAGCCAGCAATGTGAAGCAGTTACAAAAAGTACGTCTTACAATGCTTTCTAAACCATGACATTAACTTGCCAATCACAAATACATTGTCTGCTCACAAGGAACTCTGGAAACCATATAGAGGATAATTATGTCTGGTTAAGACCTTAGAGCAGGACTACTAGTTCCTTAACGTGACCCGACAGTTTGTGCATCACTTTGTACCGTGTGGCAGGAAGCGTATGCTAGAGTATAGTGCACTTAAAAATTGGTTATATCCAAATAATTTTGTTGCTTTTAAAAAAGTTAATTGGTCAAACAAATGACTAAAATAGATAATAGCAAAGAAATTTGAGTCGCCGCCACTATTGCACAATTTAATGTGAATGGATTTTTCTAGGAACAGCATTTCTGTATTTGAAATATGAACACAGTCGAACCACTGTATGCCTCTTGTTCATGCATTTGGGCAAAATGTATAGACCCCAAAATGCCAGATTAATGAACATCAAAGATACTCACGATACCAAGTAAAGTTAAAAAGACCTGTGGAAGAGAGGCACGAGTTAAAATTTAATTTCCTCTCCACGCCTTTAGCTAGAAAATGCGTTTCTCTCTAAACTGTATTTGTCCACATACTTCCCTATTGCCCCAGTGACCTATTACACTTAAACCCTTAAAGTGCTAAGGAGGGAGAGGTTAACCAAAACGTTAAAATTAAAAATCCGAATCCTACTTTGGGTTCAATTTACAATAAAATACCAATAAAATGTTAAGCAAGAGCTCAGTTAAAATCTTTTCTATTAGAGAGTCTTATTGGAGATCCTACTAGGTTTGAAAGTTTTCATAACTATAGTGTCTAGCCATTTTTCAAAATCTTTCTTCCGAGCCAATCATGTGTTAATACCAAGTTCCCTTCTCCAAACCACCAAAGAAAATCTGTCTTGACAGGCATCACGTTCTCCAGTGCCACAGACTTCGTAAGTTTTGTCCATCAGAAGGTGTTGCATCATCAAGTTCCCCCACAAACGGCCAGTGTTACATGCTGAAACATTAAAGTAGTAATGAATGACAAATGACCACAAATCATTTAAATGTTAAGTTTGTGTGTTAAAAAGTAGTGTCCAAAGTGGGATGGGGGGGGGGGGGTTTAACACTTTTCAAACGTTCATATTTAACCACTACATAAATTTGGTCAAATTTACTTCTGTTTACCGAAGTCTGGCAAATTTGAAGAATATGGTATTATCGAAAATGGGCACAAAGCCAGGGAGGCCATGTAGCACCATCACCAGGTGTGGATATTTAAGACGAAATCACCAAAGAATGTCCAAGAACAAAACCGTACAAGGAGAACATCAAAGGCATCGGTCACTAAGGATTCGAGAGACAGTCGGGAGGCAAGAGTTTCGCACATCCTGTAAGTCAGGACATTCCACAAGGATAAGCACGACTAAGACGGACATTACAGTTTGGACAATAAGGACCAGGGTGGCACTCCATTAAAGTAACAGCCCTGCTCTTTTGCCTGGCAAGTTCACTACGGTTTCACCATAATCCATGGCGCTTTCAATTTTAGCCAAGAGTTTCTGGAAATACAACAAAAAAAAAAAAAAAAAAAAAAAAAAAACAACCCCGCTCCATTAAGTGCCAAAGTTAAACGTGTATGGGCAATACGTAACCTCGCCAGAGCCATTTCCCACCACCGGTTACTGTGGTGGAGGAAGGTAAAGGCGACACTACTGTCAAGTGCACGTAACTTGTTACCAGTAGCAAAAGTTCAATGACCCGGTCAACGGGTAAGGATCTAAGAACGAATGACTGCGTAGAATAACTCACTAATTAACCCGATATGCTATAAAAATCTGGCTATTATACACCTATTCACCCCCCCCCCCTCAGCAGAAATTGTGCAGAAGATTACCATTTACTAAAGTTAGTTATAAGCAATTGTTAAATCCAGTAACTCGCTTGCATTTTAACTTTAATTAACCTCCCAAAACTGCCGAATTTCAATATATACCTGGAAAGGACAAAGGCAAATAAAGAGGGACCTTCGACAAGTTAACGGCTTCCTGTCCTCGTAGTCTATTTGGCTTATGAATAAGTGCATTGCGAGACTTTATATTCGAGTTTACCCTTTAAATTCTGAAAAGAAAACCACTGATCTAACCTAACCGTAGTATGTTAAGATTACAGTTAGTACTGAACCTATTAATATTACAGCTTTATCAAATAACTTTACTAAAATATTTAAATACATTTTAAAGCAACTCTTTATAGTCAAATTTTGCATAAAATCTTGCATTTAATAATAAAACAGGAAGAGTTAGCATCTTTAAGAAATATGGCTTTGAATAAGTCACATATATACTTATAAATAAGCCAAATAGTGACTAAGCAATAAGTCTCGTGTGCCGTCTAGTGCGAGAGTGTGTCGACTCGTTACCCCATATATTCAAGAAATAAAATTGCAATTATGAGTTAATCATATAGGCCAGTTATATAAAGTATTTTTCAGAAAATTTGAATAAGCCTCCTACTTTATTATGAAAATATTAGAGGGTGTCAAGAAATTTATAGCCTAGTGGACCGAAGTTACTCGGTTGCGAAAGTTATGCAAAATAAGAAACTAAAGCCAAAAATAGCCAAGACAAGAGTTGCTTCACCACAATGCGATATTTAATCTAGTTTGAAACAGTTGCCACCAAGAATACTTACAAGTCTCAAGAACCGATGGCAGGTACTTTGCCCTTTATTATACCAGCAATTTCCAGTGAATTTATCTAGCACATCTGGTACATCACTATTGAAGCTTTTCTTTGCCAATTCATTGCTCAGGCGAAACAAATCTGGTGGAAAAAAAGTAGAGAAATTTATACAAAACATTTGTGTAGAATCTAGTTCCCTCCCTCCCCCTGAATAAAAGAAAGAAACCAAATTCTTCAAATCTTGGCAAAGTTAATTTTTCTACTTTAAATACGGTAGGCATCTAAACCCTAGCAAATAAAAAAGTTACTTTACAAAAGGCTCTACTTAGCAAAAGTAATTTTTTCTGCAAACATACAATAATGTAATTTGTGCCTTCTATTTCTAATTGGATAAGATTAGTTACAAACTTCGTAACTTTCAATAATTGAAAATTCACTGTACAATATCTTACCTTTTTTTGCACTTCTGCAGTTTTAAGAACTTTTAGCCACAGTAAGATCCCCGTTTATTCCATCTAGCATAGTTCATTTTCTTGGGCTGTGGCCTCTAATCGTCTATACTCGAGTCTGAATACTCGAATAGTGGAGGACTTGGCAACGGCACTGGTCCTCCAATGAGCAACAGTGTCACGAAGAGGAGGCGTGAGCGCCAATGCCAATGCCGACTGGTCAACGAGTCACTGGTTTGTGAAGGTGGAGTTGTATCCATTAATGGCTCTTGTGGTGTAGCCGCTTGCTCCGGCACGACAGGAATCCGAGCCTCATCATTGACGAATAAAATGTTCCTAGCAGAATATTGTCTCATAATTATCTCTGCGTAATAATCTATTATTTGTAAAGGCGTAAAGGACTGAGAGGCACTGCTCTGAGTGCTGTTATCTGGAGAGAAATCCCCCAAGCCTGGTGCCCGGCTCCCAGGCCTGGCGGCGTGCCGCGCCCGGCTCCTAGGCCTGGCGGCACTCGGGTGCCTAACAGGAGAACAATCCACGCTTGGCGTCAAGGGAACACAGGGGTACCGATCTGCGACCACAGGACCGGTCTTGTGCCGCTCCCTGATGCGAGGCCCGGTGGCATCCCCATCCTCTGCTAGAGGCTCGGCAGCGTGCCGCTTCCGGCTCCCAGGTCCGGCAACACTCTGGTGCTTAACAGGAGAACAATCCACGCTTGGCGTCAAGGGAACACAGGGGTACCGATCTGCGACCACAGGACCGGTCTTATGTCGCTCCCTGATGCGAGGCCCGGCGGCAGCGTCCCCGGCAACAGGCCCGGCGGCGGCGTCCCCGGCAACAGGCCCGGCGGCGGCGTCCCCGGCAACAGGCCCGGCGGCGGGCTGCTCCCTGCCCAGAGACTCGGTGGCATCACCGGCCACAGGCCCGGTGGCATCCCCATCCTCTGCTAGAGGCTCGGCAGCGTGCCGCTTCCGGCTCCCAGGTCCGGCAACACTCGGGTGCTTAACAGGAGAACAATCCACGCTTGGCGTCAAGGGAACACAGGGGTACCGATCTGCGACCACAGGACCGGTCTTGTGTCGCTCCCTGATGAGAGGCCCGGCGGCGTGCCGCTCCCTGATGCGAGGCCCAGTGGCGTCCCCATCCTCTGCTAGAGGCTCGGCGGCGTGCCGCTCCCTGATGCGAGGCCCGGCGGCGTGCTGCTCCCTGCCCAGAGACTCGGTGGCATCCCCGGCCACAGGCCCGGTGGCGTTCCCATCCTCTGCTAGAGGCTCGGCGGCGTGCCGCTCCCGGCTCCTAGGCCCGGCAACACTCGGGTGCCTAACAGGAGAACAATCCACGCTTGGCGTCAAGGGAACACAAGGGTACCGATCTGCGACCACAGGACCGGTCTTGTGTCGCTCCCTGATGCGAGGCCCGGCGGCGGCGTCCCCGGCAACAGGCCCGGCGGCGGCGTCCCCGGCAACAGTCTGGCGACGAACTCGTCGCTTACGACCACGCTTGCGTCTGTTTTTCTTTCCAGGCTTCGTTGACACAGTTGAGAGAGTTTCTTCCTGCTTTTGCAAGGCAGCTGGATTACCCGCCTTCTTTGAACGTGTTTTAATCTTTGCGAGTAGTCCAGGGCCCCGGCGCCAGCCTCCCCAGGTCCCCGGCCTCCCCAGGTCCCCCGGCCTCCCCAGGAGCCCCGGCGCCAGCCTCCCCAGGAGCCCCGGCGCCAGCCTCCCCAGGAGCCCCGGCGCAGCCTCCCCAGGAGCCCCCGCGCCAGCCTCCCCAGGCCCCGGCGCCAGCCTCCCCAGGAGCCCCGGCGCCAGCCTCCCCAGGAGCCCCGGCGCCAGCCTCCCCAGGAGCCCCGGCGCCAGCCTCCCCAGGAGCCCGGCGCCAGCCTCCCCAGGATCACCCCGGCGCCTGTAGAGGTTCCAATATCACGCCCGGCATCGCCCCCTGAGCTCCAGAATCCCCAGTACTGCCNGGCCTAAACCGGGCTCTGCAGTGGAGGCTACAGATCCCGGTCTTCCGGACGGTCCGACTCAGGGGCCTGGTCGCCCACCCATGAGCCTGGTTAGAAGTAGTCAAGTCGTCATCCATAAAGCAAACAATAAAAGCGATGGGACCGGAACAAGGGATACCACCTACCAGGGCAGCCAGGGAGGGCCGAGCGCGGGCCAGTGCAGGAAGGGTGTGTCGTCCCCAGCGGTGCTCCCCCTTTTCAACAGGGGAGTCCTACTACTTCGTGCATTCTCCCACACAGGTGCTAAGACCCCAGTCCCCTATCGCCCTAGCCTGGACACCAAACCATCCACTCAGGGCGGCCTCTCACAGGCGACCCTCCAGCGGTGGTCCGATGGCTCACAAGGCCCTACATGGTGCCCTTCAGCACGTACACCACCCAAAAAGGGGGGCAGGAGAGGGGGCACAGGCAACCCAACCGGTCCCAAGGAGGTGTACGTGAGCCCCTCACACGCAAGGAGGCACCACGGAGGGGTCAAGATACCAAAATAAAGTTAAAAAGACCTGTGGAAGAGAGGCAAAGAGTTAAACTAACTTCTTCCCCATGCTTAAGCTAAAAAATGCTTTTAATTCTCTCTAAACTGCCTATTTGTCCACTTCTTCCCTATTGCCCCATTGACACATACACTTAAACCCTTAAGTGCTAAGGAGGGAGAGGTTAACTAAAATGTTAAAATTAAAAATCTGTAGCCTACTTTGGGTTCACTTTACAGTAAAATACCAATAAAATGTTAAGCACGAGCTCATTAAAATCTTTTCTATTAAAGAGTCTTATTGGAGATCCTACTAGGTTTGATAGTGTTGATAACTATAGTGTCTAGCCATTTTTCAAAATCTTTCTTCTGAGCCAATCATGTGTTATTACCAAGTTCTTCTCCAAACCAAAATATCTCTCGACAGGCATCACGTTCTCCAGTGCCACAGACTTTGTAAGTTTTGTCCATTTGAAGGTGTTGCATCATCAAGTTCCCCACGAACGGCCGGTGTTACATGCTGAAACATTAAAGTAGTGACTTACTTAAATAACTACAAAACATTTAAATGTTAAGTTTCTTTGTGTTAAAAAGTAGTGTCCAAAGTAGGGGGGGGGTGTTAACACTTTTCAAACGTTAAAATTTAACCACTACATAAATCTGGTCAAATTACTTTTTTACTGAAGTCTGGCAAATTTGAAGTATATGGTATCAAAAATAGGCACAAAGCCAGGGAGGCTATGTGGCACCATCACCAGGTGTGGATATTTAAAGAGAAATCGCTACGAATGACAATACGAGAACAAAATTGTACAAGGCGAACAAAGGCATCGGTCACTAAGGATTTGAGGGACAGGCGACCACGAGGGACAGTCGGGAGGCAAGAGTCTCGCATCCTGGAAGTCTTGACAGTCAACAAGGCTAAGCATGACTAAGACGGACATTACAGTTTGGACAATAATGACCAGGACGGCACTCCATTAAAGTAACAGTCCTGCTCTTGTGCCTGGCAAGTCTACTACGGTTTCACCATAATTCATGTTAACTTTCAATTTCAGCCAAGAGTTTCTGTAAATACAACCCCGCTCTGTTAAGTTCCAAAGTTAAATGTGTATGGGTAATACGTAACCTCGCCAGAGCCGTTTCCCACCACCGGTTACGGTGGTGGAGGAAGGTGAAGGCGACACTACGGTCAAGTGAACGTAACTTGTTACCAGTAACAAAAGTTCAATGACCCTGTCAACGGATAAGGATCTAAGAACGAATGTCTGTAGACGTCTGAATAACTTCAACTAATTAACCCGATATGCTATAAAAATCTAGCTATTATACACCTATTCACCCCCCCCCCTGAGCAGAAATTGTACAGAAGATTACCATTTACTAAAGTTAGTTCTAAGCAATTGTTAAATCTAGTAAGTAGTTCACTTTCATTTTAATTTAAATTAACCTCCCAAAACTGCCGAATTTCAATATATACCTGGAAAAGACAAAGGCAAATGAAGAGGGACCTTCGACAAGTTAACGGCTTCCTGTCGTCATAGTCTATTTGGCTTATTCAAAAGTGCATTGCGAGTCTAATTTGTGATATTTGAGTTTACCTTTAAATTCTGAAAAGAAAACACTGATCTAACCTAACCTTACTAGGTCAAGATTACCGTTAGTATTGAACCTATACTTATATTGGTATCACAGCTTTATAAAAATAAACTAAACTAAAATATTTATATAAATTTTGAAGCAACTCATGATAGTCAAATTTTGTATAAAATCTATTGTTTAATAATAAACAGGAAGAGTTATCATCTTTAAAAAATATGGCTTGGAATAAGTCACTTATAAATAAGCCAAATAGTGACTAAGCAATAAGTCTCGTGTGCCGTCTAGTGCGAGAGTGGGTCGACTCGTTACCCCATATATTCAAGAAATAAAATTGCAATTATGAGTTCATCATATAGGCCAGTTATATAAAGCATTGTTCAGAAAATAGAATAAGCCTCCCCCTTTATGAAAATATTAGAGGGTGTCAAGAAATTTATAGCCTAGTGAAGTTACTCCATTATGAAAGTTCTCCAAATAAGAAACTAGAGCCAAAATAGCCAAGACAAGAATTGCTTTACCACAACGCGATATTTAATCTAGTTTGAAACAGTTGCCACCAAGAATACTTACAAGACTTAAAACCGATGACAGGTATTTGGCCGTTTATTATACCAGCAATTTCCAGCGAGTTCTTCTAGCGCATCTGATACATCACTATTGAAGCTTTCTTTGCCAATTCATTGCTCAGGCGAAACAAAACTGGCGAGAAAAAAAAAAAAAAAAAAAAAAAATTATAGAAAAAGACATTTGTGCAGAATCTAGTTCCCGCCCTCCCTGTATACAAGAAAGAAACTACATTCTTCAAATCTTGGCAAAGCCAATATTTCTACTTAAATACGGTAGGCATCTAAACCCTAGCAAATAAAAGAAAAAGTTACTTTACAAAAGGCTTTACTACTTAGCCCAAGTCTTTTTTTCCGCAAACACACAATATTGTAATTTGTGCCTTCTAATTGGATAAGAAAATTAGTTACAAAAACCGTAACTTTCAATAATTGAAAATTCACTGTACAATATCTTACCTTTTTTTGCACTTCAGCAGTTTTAAGAACTTTTAGCCACAGTAAGATCCCCGTTTATTCCATCTAGCATAGTTCATTTTCTTGGGCTGTGGCCTCTAATCGTCTACACTCGAGTCTGAATACTCGAATAGTGGAGGACTTGGCAACGGCACTGGTCCTCCAATGAGCAACAGTGTCACGAAGAGGAGGCGTGAGCGCCAATGCCAATGCCGACTGGTCAACGAGTCACTGGTTTGCGAATGGGGAGTTATATCCATTAATGGCTCTTGTGGTGTGGCCGCTTGCTCCGGCACGACAGGAATCTGAGCCTCATCATTGACGAATAAAATGTTCCTAGCAGAATATTGTCTCATAATTATCTACATAATAATCTATTATTTGTAAAGGTGTAAAGGACTGAGAGGCACTGCTCGAGCGCTGTTATCTGGAGAGAAATCCCCAAGCCTGGTGCCCGGCTCCCAGGCCTGGCAGCGTGCCGCGCCCGGCTCCTAGGCCTGGCGGCACTCGGGTGCCTAACAGGAGAACAATCCACGCTTGGCGTCAAGGGAACACAAGGGTACCGATCTGCGACCACAGGACCGGTCTTGTGCCGCTCCCTGATGCGAGGCCAGTGGCGTCCCCATCCTCTGCTAGAGGCTCGGCAGCGTGCCGCTTCCGGCTCCCAGGCCCGGCAACACTCTGGTGCTTAACAGGAGAACAATCCACGCTTGGCGTCAAGGGAACACAAGGGTACCGATCTGCGACCACAGGACCGGTCTTATGTCGCTCCCTGATGCGAGGCATGCGGCGTGCTGCTCCCTGCCCAGAGACTCGGTGGCATCCCCGGCCACAGGCCCGGTGGCGTCCCCATCCTCTGCTAGAGGCTCGGCAGCGTGCCGCTCCCGGCTCCTAGGCCCGGCAACACTCGGGGCTTAACAGGAGAACAATCCACGCTTGGCATCAAGGGAACACAAGGTACCGACCTGCGACCACAGGACCGGTCTTATGTCGCTCCCTGATGCGAGGCCCGGCGGCAGCGTCCCCGGCAACAGGCCCGGCGGCGGCGTCCCGGCAACAGGCCCGGCGGCGGCGTCCCCGGCAACAGGCCCGGCGGCGGCGTCCCCGGCAACAGGCCCGGCGGCGGCTGCTCCCTGCCCAGAGACTCGATGGCATCACGGCCACAGGCCCGGTGGGGTCCCCATCCTCTGCTAGAGGCTCGGCGGCGTGCCGCTCTCGGCTCCTAGGCCGGCAACACTCTGGTGCCTAACAGAACAATCCACGCTTGGCATCAAGGGAACACAAGGGTACCGATCTGCGACCACAGGACCGGTCTTGTGTCGCTCCCTGATGCGAGGCCCGGCGGCGGCCCCGGCAACAGGCCCGGCGGCGGCGTCCCGGCAACAGTCTGGCGACGAACTCGTCGCTTACGACCACGCTTGCGTCTGTTTTTCTTTCCAGGCTTCGTTGACACAGTTGAGAGAGTTTCTTCCTGCTTTTGCAAGGCAGCTGGATTACCCGCCTTCTTTGAACGTGTTTTAATCTTTGCGAGTAATCCAGGTCCCCCGGCGCCAGCCTCCCCAGGGGCCCCGGCGCCAGCCTCCCCAGGGGCCCCGGCGCCAGCCTCCCCAGGGGCCCCGGCGCCAGCCTCCCCAGGGGCCCCGGCGCCACCCTCCCCAGGGGCCCCGGCGCCAGCCTCCCCAGGGGCCCCGGCGCCAGCCTCCCCAGGGGCCCGGCGCCAGCCTCCCAGGGGCCCCGGCGCCACCCTCCCCAGGGCCCCGGCGCCACCCTCCCAGGGGCCCCGGCGCCACCCTCCCCAGGGGCCCGGCGCCACCCTCCCCAGGGGCCCCGGCGCCAGCCTCCCCAGGAGCCCCGGCGCCAGCCTCCCCAGAAGCCCCGGCGCCAGCCTCCCCAGGAGCCCGGCGCCAGCCTCCCCAGGTCCAGGGCCCCAGCGCCTGTAGAGGTTCCAATATCACGCCCGGCATCGCCCCCTGAAGCTCCAGAATCCCCAGTACTGCCACCAGAGGCCCCAGTGGCCCCAGCACCACTACCGGAGGCCCCAGCATGTAACAGCACATTAGTGTTCTGTCCAGGAACCAAACTATCACGCACTTCAACTTCTCCGTACGCGTCTTCGTCAGCATGCCGCCAGCCGTCAGGGTCGAGGCCCGAAACAGACTCCCGCCAACTCCTCGACGCGTCGTTCAGAGACGACACTGATTCTGCATCCTGCCAAACCTGGTCAACGTTTTTCCATGTGTCTAGTTCACTTCGGTCCTCGCAGCGTGTCTCCAGGCCACTTTCCATCATATCTTGCAGTCTGAAGTATCTGCACGATGCATTGCATTCAAGTTATTCTCTGTAGAGAGACCTTCATTTACAACCTTATTAATTTGCGTCCGTAGGCAATTTTCTAAATATTCTTTCTATTCTAGTCTCTTCAAGACTTATGCCTATAATACTTTAAAACCTTCCTGGTTGGAGTAGCTGTCCTGGTTCTAACAATCCTAAGGACTCCTTGAAGTCAAATAACCTACGTCTTAGGACATTTTGTACTTTACTCTCCATGCGTCCACGAATACCCGTCAAGGACGATTCTGTAAAAATAAAAATCACTTTAGATTATCGTCATGATTTATATGAAGTGAAGAGTAGTCTACCATTGTTATTTAACCGATTAGGTTATTTACTTTTTCTAGATCTGGGAATTATCCTGCCGAATAAATGGTTCGCTCACTTCCCACACCAAAATCTATACGCGTGCAGACATTAACGTTTAAATTAACAAACTATCTAGGATGCATGGAATGAACATTTGATTTACTCAATATGTATTTTATGTAATTACCTAGGCATGTCCACTGAGGAAGCANAGGCTACAAAAGGACAGAGGACTGTCCAAGGAGCACCACACTCCGGCAGCCTCCACTAAGCCCCCTCACGGCATCAACGAGCCGAGTGGGGAGGGGGGGGGGGGGTGTCACCTCAGGAGAAGAAACGTTCCAGGTGCTTCAAGTCGAGGACGACTGCCTCGAGCTTGTAATGTATACATGCGTGGGAGAAGGTAAGGAGCCAGAGAGAGAGCAGAATGTCAAACAAACAAGCATTCTTTTAAGTACTATATTTCCAAGTGTGGGAAAAGTCTAGATAATGTTCTGGCACTTTTCTTATACATTTGTAAAGATAGGTAATTTGTAGAGCAGCTCAAGGCACTCTTAAAACTAAAATTTAATAATTAAAAGTATAAAAACCACCACACGAGACCAAGTAATTTGCTCTACCAATAAAGTCTACTATAAATTCTTGTTCCCTTTCAATAATGGCACAACTTTCAAATTCTACTAAACATTTCACATTAGTCTACTTAGTAGATGACCACTCACTAGAGATTTGCATATTTACTCTATTCACTCAGTCTAACAGACATACTTCAATAAGTACATAATCTTATTAAGTGCAATATCTACCAGCACCGACCACACAAAGACTAGAATTAAGTAATGTAATGTAATTATCAAAAGAAGGCACCAAACCGGGAAGGCTATGTAGCACCATCAAAGTGCGAAATAATCAGAGGGCGCTAAATATTACTAAGAAAGCCAATACGAGAACAAAAACGCATAAGGCGAACGATATCAAAAGTATCCGATTCACCTAGAATTCTATCGAGGAACAAGTGACCGCGAGGGACGGTCGGAAAGCAAGACACACGCTCGTCCTGGAAGGCAGGACATTCAACAAGGATATGCATAACCGTAAGAGGGACAACGCAATTCGGACAACAAGGAGCAGGGCGGCGCTCCATTAAGTGACCGTGGGTTAAGCGAGTATGGCCAACCCGCAGCCGTGCTAAAGCAGTTTCCCACCGCCGATTACGGTGGTAGGAGGAAGGCCACGGGGACACACTACGTTTGAGAGTACGCAGTTTGTTACCAACCACAGAGGACCAACAACTCTGCCACCGGGCAAGGATAGAGGAATGAATAACCGGATAAAAGTCAGAATAAGGAAGACCCTTACGGGAGATGGGACAAGAACGGATGGCATCCTTAGCGGCAGCATCTGCACGCTCATTCAAAGAAACCCCAATATGGCTGGGAACCCAGCAAAACTCTACCGATTTAAACTTGCTAGAAATAAGAAACAGCCATTGCTGAATCTCGATGACCACTGGGTGGACAGGATTAAAGGACCCAAGAGCCATTAGGGCACTACGAGAGTCAACGACAACCACAAAGGAGGAATGAGAATGAGAAAGCAAGAGACGGAGAGCATAGAGAATAGCATAAAGTTCCGCCGTAAAGACGCTAGCCTCCGAAGGGAGGCGACACATATAAGTACGGTCAGGAAAAACAACAGAGTAGCCCACACCGTCCGCAGACTTAGACCCATCGGTAAAGATGGAAATAGAGCGGGAGTGCGAAGAAAAGTGCTCAAGGAAGAGGCTTTTCAGAACTGAAGGAGGGGTAAAGGCTTTAGTAATACAAGTCAAGGACGTACAAAACTTGGGAAGGGGGACTCTCCACGGAGGCAGGGAAGGAACAATACGAGGAGAAACATTAGAAAGACGAACAGAAAGAGAATCCTGCAAGCGAGATAACCGGACAGAAAGTGGGAGACAATGAAGAGGAACAGGAGCTACAGGAGGAGAAAAAGTCAAAGCACGACAGAGGCGAGAGGAAGGATGCTGTAAGGACCGCGCAAGATAGCGAAGACAGTAGCGGTCACGGCGGTCCTGGAGAGAGAGAAAGCCAGTGTCAACATACAAACTGAGGGCGGGAGTCGAACGAAAGGCACCAGAGCTGAGACGCAACCCAGTATGGTGCAAAGCATCAAGACGGCGAAGAGTAGAAGGAGAAGCAGAAGAGTAAGCAGGGCAACCATAATCGAGTTTAGACAGGACGAGAGAGGAGTGCAAATATAGGAGCGTGCGTCTATCTGCTCCCCAAGAAGTATGGGACAAAACCTTAAGGAGGTTAAGGGCCTTAGAGCACTCAACTCGGAGGCAAGAGATATGGGCTGACCAAGACAAACGAGTGTCAAAGACTAACCCCAAGAGCTTTGCGGAATCCCTGTACACAATGGGATGACCATAAAGCGACAAAGAGGGACGAAGAACAACATGCTTCCGAGTAAAGGTCATAGCACAAGTCTTAGATGCAGAGAACTTGAAGCCATGATTGGTGGCCCACGACGACACGGCATCAATCGCAAGTTGAAGCCGCCGTTGAAGGAGAGGTGAATCATCACCCTGACAGCAAAGGGTAAGATCATCAACATACAGAGCAGAGAAGACACCAGAAGGAAGAGAAGAAAGAAGACCGTTGAGGGCAACTAGAAAAAGAGTAGTGCTCAGAACACTACCCTGGGGTACACCCTCATACTGCCGAAAAGGGGCAGAGAGAGCAGTACCAAGCCGCACACGAAAGGAACGACGAGAGAGGAAGCTCTGGAGGAAGAGAGGGAGGTTCCCACGAAGGCCAAAAGAATGAAGTTGAGACAGAATGTGATACCGCCAGGTAGTGTCGTAAGCCTTTTCTAGGTCAAAAAGGACGGCAACAACGGAAGTCTTCGCAGCAAAAGCAGTACGAATATAGACCTCCAAGTTTACCAGGACATCCGTTGTGCTGCGGCACTTGCGAAAACCAAATTGAGAAGGAGAGAGGTGGTTATAGTGTTCTAAGAACCACATCAAACGAACGTTAACCATACGTTCAAAGAGCTTGCAGACACAACTCGTGAGGGCAATAGGGCGAAAGTCCTTAGGGGATGGCCCAAGAGATCCTGGTTTTCGAACAGGGAGGACAACAGCATCGAGCCAGTCCTCAGGGACTGACGACTCCCAGACCCGATTATACAGACTCTGTAAATACCGAGACGTGCACGGAGGGAGATGGCAAAGCATCTCATGAATGCCATCGTAGCCTGCCGCCATAAAACCGCAGAGGGCCAGGGCAGATTGAAGCTTAGAGAGAGAGAGATAGAAAGGGATCGTTATAGGGAAGGCCGAGATGGGTGCAGAAATCTAAAGGACGAGATTCAGGAACAGGCTTACGGAGAAGGAAAGATTGAGGAAGACGAGAACCAGAGCCAAGTAGAATAGTGGAAACCCAGTTCGGTCACGACCTGCAACGATTCCGCCACAAGAGTACCACGGGGTGAAGGACCGGCGAGATATCAGGAACGAACTTGCCCGCAATCTTGCGGACACGCTTCCATATCTGTGGCAGAGGAGTTTCGGACGTAATAGTGGAAACATAAGACTTCCAACACTCACGCTTCGATGCCGACCATCCGTACAGCGAAGATGGCGTCATGAAAGAGGAGGAGAGCGTGAGGGAGAGGTCAGAGAGCAGTACGGAGGGTAAATAGGTTCCAGTCTGCCTTAGCAAACTGCCACCTAGGGAAGGAGACGGAAGGGCGAAAAAGAGAAAGGTAACAAGGATGGGAAAAATTTTCACTGCCATGGAGGTCATCAAGAACCCGAAACGTGAAAGCACCCGGGCGTCAAAATAGAAGAAGTCCAAAAGAAAACCCAAAACAAGCAAAAGGTCGGCAGGAAACGGCAAGCAGATAGGAGAAGAGGGGAGAAAAACGAAACGGAAGGAAAAGGAAAAGTAGCTCGGCATAATTGAAGAGGACAGCAGCAGGAGCACAAGGCTACAAAAGGACAGAGGACTGTCCCAAGGAGCACCACACTCCGGCAGCCTCCCACTAAGCCCCCCTCACGGCATCAACGAGCCGAGTGGGGAGGGGGGGGGGGTGTCACCTCAGGAGAAGAAACGTTCCAGGTGCTTCAAGTCGAGGACGACTGCCTCGAGCTTGTAATGTATACATGCGTGGGAGAAGGTAAGGAGCCAGAGAGAGAGCAGAATGTCAAACAAACAAGCATTCTTTTAAGTACTATATTTCCAAGTGTGGGAAAAGTCTAGATAATGTTCTGGCACTTTTCTTATACATTTGTAAAGATAGGTAATTTGTAGAGCAGCTCAAGGCACTCTTAAAACTAAAATTTAATAATTAAAAGTATAAAAACCACCACACGAGACCAAGTAATTTGCTCTACCAATAAAGTCTACTATAAATTCTTGTTCCCTTTCAATAATGGCACAACTTTCAAATTCTACTAAACATTTCACATTAGTCTACTTAGTAGATGACCACTCACTAGAGATTTGCATATTTACTCTATTCACTCAAGTCTAACAGACATACTTCAATAAGTACATAATCTTATTAAGTGCAATATCTACCAGCACCGACCACACAAGACTAGAATTAAGTAGTCTTCCCCGTCATACTTAGAAAAGGTATTTGACGTTTTACTTAAATTTAAGACATTTTTAGTGGAGCACTTCCAGGCCTGCTGGCTACATGCCGGCCGTCAATGCTACAGACAGACTATAATGTTGACATTCTAAATCAATATATATCTACACTATACCAGCCAGCAATGTGAAGCAGTTACAAAAAGTACGTCTTACAATGCTTTCTAAACCATGACATTAACTTGCCAATCATCACAAATACATTGTCTGCTCACAAGGAACTCTGGAAACCATATAGAGGATAATTATGTCTGGTTAAGACCTTAGAGCAGGACTACTAGTTCCTTAATGTGACCCGACAGTTTGTGCATCACTTTGCACCGTGTGGCAGGAAGCGTATGCTAGAGTATAGTGCACTTAAAAATTTGTTATAACCAAATAATTGTTGCTTTTTTAAAAGTTAATTGGTCAAACAAATGACAAATACATGATAGCAAAGAAATTCGAGTCGCCGCCACTATTACACAATTTAATGTGAATGGATTTTTCTAGGAAAAGCATTCTGTATTTAAAATATGAACACAGTCGAACCACTGTATGCCTCTTTTTCATGCATTTGGGCAAAATGTATAGACCCCAAAATGCCAGATTAATGAACACTAAAGATACTCAAGATACCAAATAAAGTTAAAAAGACCTGTGGAAGAGAGGCACGAGTTAAACTGTAACTTCTTCCTCCACGCCTTAAGCTAAAAAATGCGTTTAATTCTCTCTAAACTGCCTATTTGTCCACATTCTTCCCTATTGCCCCAGTGACACGTTACACTTAAACCCTTAAAGTGCTAAGGAGGGAGAGGTTAACTAAAATGTTAAAATTAAAAATCTGTAGCCTACTTTGGGTTCACTTTACAGTAAAATACCAATAAAATGTTAAGCACGAGCTCAATTAAATCTTTTCTATTAAAGAGTCTTATTGGAGATCCTACTAGGTTTGATAGTTTTGATAACTATAGTGTCTAGCCATTTTCAAAATCTTTCTTCTGAGCCAATCATGTGTTAATACCAAGTTCTTCTCCAAACCAAAATATCTCTTGACAGGCATCACGTTCTCTAGTGCCACAGACTTTGTAAGTTTTGTCCATTTGAAGGTGTTGCATCTTCAAGTTCCCCCACGAACGGCTGGCGTTACATGCTGAAACATTAAAGTAGTAGTGACTTATTTAAATAACTACAAAACATTTAAATGTCAAGTTTCTTTGTGTTAAAAGTAGTGTCCAAAGTAGGGGGGGGGGGTGTTTAACACTTTTCAAACGTTAAAATTTAACCACTACATAAATCTGGTCAAATTACTTTACTGAAGTCTGGCAAATTTGAAGTATATGGTATCAAAAATAGGCACAAAGCCAGGGAGGCTATGTGGCACCATCACCAGGTGTGGATATTTAAAGAGAAATCGCTACGAATGACAATATGAGAACAAAATTGTACAAGGCGAACAAAGGCATCGGTCACTAAGGATTGAGGGACAGGCGACCACAAGGGACAGTCGGGAGGCAAGAGTCTCGCATCAGTGCTAAGCANGTCAGTGAAAATAAGTACAATTGCGGACTGCTATGTAAGTACATAATTGTACTTACTATTAGGATGGTAACAGAGTCCATTTCATGTGGTCTCCATCTCATGTTGGCCTCCGAATGATGATAGAGCTGATAAGTTAGCCAAGAATCTGCCTTTAAAGGAGCCGTTGAGTGTAACCTTGGATTGTCAATGAGCAATCTGAGAGCAGCAGTACACCGAGAACTTCAACAAGATCTTGTAGATCTGAGGCAAAGTGAAATTGACACCAGTAATTCCATCTATCATCATACTATCATGCAAGAGGAGCCACACATCTATGATCATCCAATAAAATCAGCAGACTTCTAGATGTTACTGCTGCTCGGCTTAGACTCGGTTACAAGTATCTCTGGGAATTCTCATTATCTGCCGATGTAGACCTGACCAAATGTAAACTGTGTCAACAAAATTATTCGCACACCCTCCGTCACTATGTGATGGAGTGCGAAAAGATACGTGAATTTAGAGACAATTCTATAACCAATGTTCCAGCGATGTGTAAATATTTCATTCAAAATGATCTGCTACCAGAATTTTAGCCAAATATCCCCAGTTTGCTAACTGTAGTAGTAACTGAGTGATTGTAACCTATCCACCGCTGCCCACTGGATGGGGGCGTGTGCAGGACAAACATATAAATTTTGACACTAGCTCTCCACATATGTCAGTTGCTTAATTTAGAACCTGTACTTGAGGTCGATCTCGAACCATTGTTGATGTGACGACTTATATTGAATTTTATAACTAGCTCATCAAGATTGTAACTTGCTTAGCTAAATGAATTGTGGGGTTCAGTCCCTGAGCCCAATTATGTGCCTCTGTAACCCTTTCCACTACCGCCCACAAGATGGGTATGGGGTGCATAATAAATGAACTAACCTAACTTCGTGCTGTTACAATTGTCCTCCCCATTTTTGGAGGAAGGGCTGACCTGTGGCGCAGTAGGCTACGTTTTTTAGGACCGAGTGACCTGCGTTCAAGCCGGGGCAGTACCCAACGGTCGGACACGTTTTCTATCACCTGATGCATCTGTTCACCTGGTAGTTTAAATAGGCACCTAGGAGCCTGGCAACTGTTGTGCTTGCATCCTGTAGAAGATCATCGTAGCAGTTCTATGGGCCCTGAATTCACTGAAGCACAGCTTCCCTGTTGCCACAACGGGAGTTGAACCAACAGGGAGCCTCGAACTAGGGCCACTGTGTAACGCCCCCCAACTCACCTCTTGAGTTGATTGATTGATGGAGATTGAACCACCACCAAGAGGTGGCAGGGGGCATGAGTCAGCCCGGCCTCATAAGCTGCCCCAAACGTCAAGAAACTGTCCTACTAAGGTGCCCTTCTCCTAACCTACCAGAGGACCCAAAACAGAAAACGGGACAGCATGTCAATTTATCGAGCCGCTTTCATTTTCTAGCACGATGATTTTTATACTGCAAACCTTATTGGTAAACTTCCCATCATACTGGTAAACTTCCCACATACTGATAAACTTCCCATCATACTGATAAACTTCCCATCATACTGGTAACTTCCCATCATACTGATAAACTTCCCATCATACTGGTAAACTTCCCATCATGCTGATAAACTTCCCATCATACTGATAAGCTTCCCATCATACTGGTAAACTTCGCATCTTACTGGTAAACTTCCCATGAAATTGGTAAACTTCCCATCATACTGGTAAGCTTCCCATCATACTGGTAAACTTCCCATCATACTGGTAAGCTTCCCATCATACTGGTAAACTTCCCATCTTACTGGTAAACTTCCCATCATACTGGTAAGCTTCCCATCATACTGGTAAACTTCCCATCATACTGGTAAACTTCTCATCATACTGGTAAACTTCCCATCATACTGGTAAACTTCCCATCATACTGGTAAACTTCCCATCATGCTGGTAAACTTCCCATCATACTGGTAAACTTCTCATCATACTGGTAAACTTCCCATCATACTGGTAAACTTCCCATCATACTGGTAAACTTCCCATCATACTGGTAAACTTCCCATCATACTGGTAAGCTTCCCATCATACTGGTAAACTTCCCACCATATTGGTAAACTTCCCATCATATTGGTAAACTTCCCATCATATTGGTAAACTTCCCATCATACTGGTAAACTTCCCATCATACTGGTAAACTTCCCATCATACTGGTAAACTTCCCATCATACTGGTAAACTTCCCATCATACTGGTAAACTTCCCATCATACTGGTAAACTTCCCATCATACTGGTAAACTTCCCATCATACTGGTAAACTTCCCATCATACTGATAAACTTCCCATCATACTGGTAAACTTCCCATCATACTGATAAGCTTCCCATGATACTGGTAAACTTCCCATCATACTGATAAGCTTCCCATCATACTACGAAAAACTTACAAGTGATCGGAACCTTTTTCCATTACAGTCACGAGAGACAGACAGACATGTCCAGCATTCCTCAGAGCAAATCATGTTGTTCACTAACTTGATTAGTACAGTTATCATCATTATTATCATTATTATTATGCGGATCCAAGGGATGATTGGCTCTGAACTGACCAATCTTTTACTGAAGTTTCTGTTCACCCAACAGTAAAATGGATACCTGTTTGTTAAACGATTTGGCAGGGTCGTATTCCAGGGGGAAATTAATATTAAGGACCTGCCTGAAACGCTACGCGTGCTGTTGGCTTTAAAGTTGATCAGCTTCAATACATAAATGTATAGGTTATCTTGAGGTTCTTGAGGTTATCTTATCTCTGGCTCATGAAGGCTATCTTGAGGTTATCTTGAGATGATTTCGGGGGTTTAGCGTCCCCGCGGCCCGGTCCTCGACCAGGCCTCCACCCCCCAAGGAAGTAGCCCGTGGCAGCTGTCTAACTCCCAGGTACCTATTTATTGTTAGGTGAACAGGCGCATCAAGGTGAACGAAACTCTGCCCATTTGTCTCCCCGCCTCCACCGGGGATCGAACCCGGTACCTCAGGACTACGAATCCGAAGCGCTGTCCACTCAGCTGTCAGACACATATGGATCCTAATGTATACATATGTATCATGGAGTTCGCTAATGGTAGTTATAGGTGAGAATGTTCTTGTTGTTAAAGATTCGCTACCTGGAGCAAAGTTCCAAGTAGCACGGGCTATGGTGAGCCCGGTATAGGTGAGAATAACTCAAACGTTAATATTCTAACTATATTTCCTGGAAACTCTATAAGTAAATAGTAACTTTCAAACTAATTGATAAATACCTTTAATGTGAGCAATGTAATATGAAGCCGTCGGTAATATTTTTTTATAAAGAATTTTAAATATTAATATTTTTATTATTATTATTAGTATGCAGACGAGGAGTCACAATAACGAGGCTGAAGTATGTTGACCAGACCACACACACTAGAAGGTGAAGGGACGACGACGTTTCGGTCCGTCCTGGACCATTCTCAAGTCGATTGGTCCAGGACGGACCGAAACGTCGTCGTCCCTTCAGCTTCTAGTGTGTGGTCTTCTAGTGTGTGGTGAACGCTTCATGCAGGTCGGCGTTCAATCCCCGACCGTCCACAAGTGGTTGGGCACCATTCCTTCCCCCCGTCCCATCCCAAATCCTTATCCTGACCCCTTCCAGTGCTATATAGACTTAAAGGCTTAGTGCTTTCTCCTGATAGTAGTTCCATTTCATTCGTTTAGCATTAATTATTACCCCTATTAAACTTATAAATTAATTAGGTAATTATCTTCACATGTTCGAAACGCTCTATGTATTAGTAATTGTATATAATGTATATCAATAAATTCTCCTCTGCCTCATATATCAAATCCATTCCCTTTCAGTATATATCATTTTTTTATAATAATGAATGATTAAATACTTTATTAATAAGGAATTAGGTAAATATTTAGTAATCAATTTCACATTCAGATTCTTGTGCTATGTTATATGGTATATTTGTCTATATATTCATATATATTTTTGGTCTTGAAAGTCAATTATATTGTTTGCTGAGAAGGGTACACGGACCCGTCTCAGTGTCCCAGGGGTCAGTGCCCTGGGGGTCAGTGCCCCAGGGGTCAGTGCCCCTGGGGTCAGTGCCCCAGGGGTCAGTGCCCCAGGGGTCAGTGCCCTGGGGGTCAGTGCCCTGGGGGTCAGTGCCCTGGGGGTCAGTGCCCCAGGGGTCAGTGCCCTGGGGGTCAGTGTCCCGGGGGTCAGTGCCCCAGGGGTCAGTGCCCCTGGGGTCAGTGCCCCAGGGTCAGTGCCCTGGGGTCAGTGCCCCTGGGTCAGTGCCCCTGGGGTCAGTGCCCCGGGGGTCAGTGCCCCTGGGGTCAGTGCCCCTGGGTCAGTGCCCCTGGGGTCAGTGCCCGGGGGTCAGTGCCCCGGGGGTCAGTGCCCCGGGGTCAGTGCCCCGGGGGTCAGTGCCCCGGGGGTCAGTGCCCTGGGGGTCAGTGCCCCGGGGGTCAGTGCCCCAGGGGTCAGTGCCCCGGGGGTCAGTGCCCCGGGAGTCAGTGCCCCAGGGGTCAGTGCCCCAGGGTCAGTGCCCCAGGGGTCAGTGCCCCAGGGTCAGTGCCCCAGGGGTCAGTGCCCCGGGAGTCAGTGCCCCAGGGTCAGTGGCCCGGGGGTCAGTGCCCCAGGGGTCAGTGGCCCGGGGGTCAGTGCCCCAGGGTCAGTGGCCCGGGGGTCAGTGCCCCAGGGGTCAGTGCCCCAGGGGTCAGTGCCCCAGGGGTCAGTGCCCCAGGGGTCAGTGCCCCGGGGGTCAGTGCCCCGGGAGTCAGTGCCCAGGGGTCAGTGCCCCAGGGGTCAGTGCCCCAGGGGTCAGTGTCCCAGGGGGTCAGTGTCCCAGGGTCAGTGCCCCAGGGGTCAGTGCCCCAGGGGTCAGTGCCCCAGGGGTCAGTGCCCCAGGGGTCAGTGCCCCAGGGTCAGTGCCCCGGGGTCAGTGCCCCAGGGGTCAGTGCCCCGGGAGTCAGTGCCCCAGGGGTCAGTGGCCCGGGGGTCAGTGCCCTGGGGTCAGTGCCCCGGGGGTCAGTGCCCCAGGGTCAGTGCCCCGGGGGTCAGTGCCCCAGGGGTCAGTGCCCCAGGGGTCAGTGCCCCAGGGGTCAGTGCCCCGGGGGTCAGTGCCCCAGGGGTCAGTGCCCCGGGGTCAGTGCCCCGGGAGTCAGTGCCCCAGGGGTCAGTGCCCCAGGGGTCAGTGCCCCAGGGGTCAGTGCCCCGGGGGTCAGTGCCCCGGAGTCAGTGCCCCAGGGGTCAGTGTCCCAGGGGTCAGTGCCCCAGGGGTCAGTGCCCCGGGGGTCAGTGCCCCGGGAGTCAGTGCCCCAGGGGTCAGTGTCCCAGGGGTCAGTGCCCCAGGGGTCAGTGCCCCAGGGGTCAGTGCCCCGGGAGTCAGTGCCCTGGGGGTCAGTGCCCCAGGGGTCAGTGCCCCAGGGGTCAGTGCCCCAGGGGTCAGTGGCCCGGGGGTCAGTGCCCCAGGGGTCAGTGCCCCAGGGGTCAGTGCCCCAGGGGTCAGTGCCCCAGGGGTCAGTGCCCCAGGGGTCAGTGCCCCGGGGGTCAGTGGCCCGGGGGTCAGTGCCCAGGGGTCAGTGCCCCAGGGGTCAGTGCCCCAGGGTCAGTGCCCCAGGGGTCAGTGCCCCAGGGGTCAGTGCCCCAGGGGTCAGTGTCCCAGGGGTCAGTGCCCCGGGGGTCAGTGCCCCAGGGGTCAGTGCCCCAGGGGTCAGTGCCCCAGGGGTCAGTGCCCCAGGGGTCAGTGGCCCGGGGGTCAGTGCCCCGGGGTCAGTGCCCCAGGGGTCAGTGCCCCAGGGTCAGTGCCCCGGGGGTCAGTGCCCCAGGGGTCAGTGCCCCAGGGGTCAGTGCCCCAGGGGTCAGTGCCCCGGGGGTCAGTGCCCCAGGGGTCAGTGCCCCGGGGGTCAGTGCCCCGGGTCAGTGCCCCGGGGGTCAGTGCCCGGGTTTCAGTGCCCCGGGGGTCAGTGCCCCAGGGGTCAGTGCCCTGGGGGTCAGTGCCCCAGGGGTCAGTGCCCTGGGGTCAGTGCCCCAGGGGTCAGTGCCCCAGGGTCAGTGTCCAGGGGTCAGTGCCCCAGGGGTCAGTGCCCCAGGGGTCAGTGCCCTGGGGTCAGTGCCCCAGGGGTCAGTGCCCTGGGGGTCAGTGCCCCAGGGGTCAGTGCCCCGGGGGTCAGTGCCCCAGGGTCAGTGCCCCAGGGGTCAGTGCCCTGGGGGTCAGTGCCCCAGGGGTCAGTGCCCCGCCAGCTTCTCGCACCTACATATCCATTTTCACCCACATGTAGCGGTGCTACATATTCTCCCGGCTTGGCACCTTCTTTTCGTAATCGCTTTCATCCACAGGTACACACACACACAAGCTCACGAGCGCACACGCACTCACGTACATTAGAGTGTGTGTGTACACACACACACACACTCTAATGTTTATGCACACACTCGCATGGACACAATATATTCACGCACGCATACTCAAGTGTGCACACACACACACACACACACACTCGCGTGCACATTCAGTTACGTGCTATCAGTGCCCGGGAGACAAAGGCAGGTGAGGGGGGGGTGAGGGGGCGTTGAAGGAGGGGGGGTGGAGAGTGGTGGGGGGTTGGTTGAAGGGGTGAAGGGGGGTGGTGGAGCAGCCAGACCCCCTTTCTCTACCATCTCAGGGACCAGCAATTGGGTCACTTGTTTTTATAAGGCGACAAGCACGGTGTGCTTCAGCTGTGCTTGTGAGGGAGGGGGTCTTTCCCTCCACCCCTTCCATCCCCCCATCCCACCTCTCTGCCTCTCCTACCTTCCCATGTGGGAGAGAAGCTGGGAAGAGGAGAGGGCAATACGTTTGGGGGCTGAGGAGCACAGGGCAAGGAGGTAGGACCAGGATTCTGGCTGTGGAAGTCCAGAGAGGACGGGCCTAGTCGATCCTCTCCCTGCTCTCACACAGGGAGATCTTTCTGAAGCTGGAATACATTTAATTGGTGTTGACCAGACCACACACTAGAAGTTGAAGGGACGACGACAATCGACTTGAGAATGGTGCAGGACGCACCGAAACGTCGTCGTCCCTTCAACTTCTAGTGTGTGGTCTGGTCAACATACTTCAGCCACGTTATTGTGACTCTTCGCCTGCACATTTAATTGGTGCTTATTAACCATTGACCATTAACTGAAGGTCTTCTCTAGATTCTCAAGTCAATTCCTTCTCTTCTAATCTGATGCCTTGAAAACACAGCTTTTGCCTGTTACAGTGATATATCCTCCTATCAGTTAACAGCTGAGCTTCCACAAATTTTATGTTGATCCTCAAACTGCTATTGATTTGAGTTGTTGTTGTTGTTTAAGATTCGCTACCTGGAACAAGAAGTTCCAAGTAGCACGGGCTATGGTGAGCCCGTAGTTGATTTAAGTTGTTTTGGAAATCCCTACAGGGAAGTAACAGAGTGCAGAACTACATGTCACTGGTCTTCCCTTCCAGTGGTCCATAGAGGAATTGCAAGTGGTCCTTAGAACTAATAATACTTATTGTATAGCAAAATACGAACCACTGTCTCCTGTTAGCATTTACATGCAGTTCTTACTGAGAATAACAATGTAGGAGACAGAGGAATGTATCAGTAGCAGCAATACCTAACTGGCACCTTTGTTGGCTCGCTGTATTTTCTTGTAGGGAAGACCAAGAGGAAACGTTGTTGAAAGGCGTCTCTTCCTCCGACCTCTTGAGGTTGTGTTGAGTGGAGACTTCACCATGTGTCCCCCCCCCACCAGCGTCACTGTGTCCCCCACCAGCGGCCAGCAACAACAGCAAGTGCCTCACAGGATGCTTAGCACCTTAACATTGTGTCTTCCCACCGGGCCCTCTGCCGATGGCCGATATTGCTCGAACTGATGTATTTTTCATCCGATAACCGCTGGCAATGCCTCGAAACACATCTCTAACCCTGTCTATGGAGGACAGAAGAAAATGTATATATGCTGGTTAGCATTGTTAATGTGTGGCCACGTCTGTGGTAGAAAAAAAAAAAAAAAAAAAAAAAAAAAAAAAAAAAAAAAAAAAAATGCCTCGAAAGATTTGATTTTAACAAATTCATCTCCTTAGTCCAAAACAATCAATTAAGGGGCCCCCTCAAACCTGGCTAACAGGTGCGTCTGACAGCTGAGTGGACAGCGTTTCGGATTCGTAGTCCTGAGGTTCCGGGTTCGATCCCCGGTGGAGGCAGAGAGAAATGGGCAATATGTTTCTTTCACCCTGATGCCCGTGTTACTTAGCAGTAAATAGGTATACCTGGGAGTTAGACAGCTGCTGCGGGCTGCTTCCTAGGGGTGGAGGCCTGGTCGAGGACCGGGCCGCGGGGACGCTAAGCCCCGAAATCATCTTAAGATAACCTCAAAAAGATAGAACACCACCAGTATCTCCACTATCATCACCACTGATAATATCCACTCCTAATATATATATATAAGCTTATCCTTTCGGCAAACTGTTATCAAAATGTTGAGACGAATTAAAAAAAAACGCATTACACATGCTTAAAATATACGAGAATGGTGTTTACAACTACGATATAACCGATATAATGGATTATGAAATGAATTACATCATGACAATGAAATACATTCACTAGTTATCACTATCTCCAGAATAATGTTATGAGAAAGGACATAACTTGTGAATATTACTATCAAATGTCACGCGTGCGTGCGTGTGCGTGCGCGTGTGCGTGCGCGTGTGCGTGTGGAAAGTTAAAATAACACCACATTGTTTTCTCTGATACGTAATGTAATACTTTAACGAATACTAGGTAAAAATAGGAGTCAGGAAGGCAGGTTAAAATTAATTTCTAAATAAAATAATATACTGCTTATCTCAATAATTAATCATTGAATGAATTCATAAATGTCACTCCTGTTATGGAAGTACCGGACTGTAATTGAGGCCAGACGCTTGCGGCTCATCTTATCCGACTTTGCACCATGATTCCTGTGGGGTACGTGCCCAACATGGTCCTGTCGGGGGGTTGGTGTATTGGAAACGAATGACATACTACTCATCATCTCACTAATTAATCGTTGAATGAATTCATAATTGTCACCCCTGTTATGGAGGTACCGGATCGTAATTAACGTAGCTTTAGGAGGGGATTAAAACGCAATAAAAACGAATCACCTACAGTGAGCTCAACTTCCAGGCCCCACGGACGAGCCGGCAGCCCGTTCCTGACTCGCAAGTGTTCAAGGAAGCCAGATGAGCCACTCAAACGCGCACGCACGCGCTCTCTTCCGTGCGTCTCTCCCTCCCTCTCTCTCTCTAAAAGAGCTCAAGCGGTCGACTCTCTGGGGTCATCCTCGTAGTGGATGTCCAAGGAATTACTTGACTCTTCAGCCATCACAAAATCCTTGTACTCAAGGGGATGACCATAGAGCGACAGAGGGAGGACGAAGAACGACATGCTCCCGACTAAAAGTCATAGCACAAGTTTTAAGACGTAAAAACCAAAAGCCATGGCAAGTGGCCCAAGACAACACGGCATCAATCCCAATTTGAAGTCGCAGTTGAAGGAGAGGCGAATCATCACCCCAACAGCAAAGGGTATGATTGTCGACATAAGAGGGCAGAGAAGACGCAAGAAGGGAGGGAGGAAAGGAGACCATTGAGGGCAAATAGAAAGTAGTGCTCAGAACACTACCTTGGGGTACACCCTCATATTGCCAAAATCGGGCAGAGAGAGCGGTACCAAGCCTCACTCGAAAGGAACGACGAGAGGAAGCTTTGGAGAAAGAGGGAGATGACCACGAAGGCCAAAAGAATGAAGTTGGGATAGAATATGATATCGCCAAGTGGTGTCGTAAGCCTTTTCCAGGTCAAACGGCAACAATTAAAGCCTTTGCAGCAAAAGCAGTACGGATATAGACCTCCAAGTTCACCAGGACATCTATTGTGCTGCGGCACTTGCGAAAACCAAATTGAGAAGGGAAGAGGTGGCGATAATGTTCTAAGAACCACATCAGACAAACGCTAACCATACGTTCAAAAATGTTTGCAGACAACTCTCGAGGGCAATAGGGCGAAAGTCCTTAGGGGATGGCCCAAGAGATCCTGGTTTTCGAACAGGGAGGACAACAGCATCGAGCCAGTCCTCAGGGACTGACGACTCCCAGACCCGATTATACAGACTCTGTAAATACCGAGACGTGCACGGAGGGAGATGGCAAAGCATCTCATGAATGCCATCGTAGCCTGCCGCCATAAAACCGCAGAGGGCCAGGGCAGATTGAAGCTTAGAGAGAGAGAGATAGAAAGGGATCGTTATAGGGAAGGCCGAGATGGGTGCAGAAATCTAAAGGACGAGATTCAGGAACAGGCTTACGGAGAAGGAAAGATTGAGGAAGACGAGAACCAGAGCCAAGTAGAATAGTGGAAACCCAGTTCGGTCACGACCTGCAACGATTCCGCCACAAGAGTACCACGGGGTGAAGGACCGGCGAGATATCAGGAACGAACTTGCCCGCAATCTTGCGGACACGCTTCCATATCTGTGGCAGAGGAGTTTCGGACGTAATAGTGGAAACATAAGACTTCCAACACTCACGCTTCGATGCCGACCATCCGTACAGCGAAGATGGCGTCATGAAAGAGGAGGAGAGCGTGAGGGAGAGGTCAGAGAGCAGTACGGAGGGTAAATAGGTTCCAGTCTGCCTTAGCAAACTGCCACCTAGGGAAGGAGACGGAAGGGCGAAAAAGAGAAAGGTAACAAGGATGGGAAAAATTTTCACTGCCATGGAGGTCATCAAGAACCCGAAACGTGAAAGCACCCGGGCGTCAAAATAGAAGAAGTCCAAAAGAAAACCCAAAACAAGCAAAAGGTCGGCAGGAAACGGCAAGCAGATAGGAGAAGAGGGGGAGAAAAACGAAACGGAAGGAAAAGGAAAAGTAGCTCGGCATAATTGAAGAGGACAGCAGCAGGAGCACAAGGCTACAAAAGGACAGAGGACTGTCCCAAGGAGCACCACACTCCGGCAGCCTCCCACTAAGCCCCCCTCACGGCATCAACGAGCCGAGTGGGGAGGGGGGGGGGGGGTGTCACCTCAGGAGAAGAAACGTTCCAGGTGCTTCAAGTCGAGGACGACTGCCTCGAGCTTGTAATGTATACATGCGTGGGAGAAGGTAAGGAGCCAGAGAGAGAGCAGAATGTCAAACAAACAAGCATTCTTTTAAGTACTATATTTCCAAGTGTGGGAAAAGTCTAGATAATGTTCTGGCACTTTTCTTATACATTTGTAAAGATAGGTAATTTGTAGAGCAGCTCAAGGCACTCTTAAAACTAAAATTTAATAATTAAAAGTATAAAAACCACCACACGAGACCAAGTAATTTGCTCTACCAATAAAGTCTACTATAAATTCTTGTTCCCTTTCAATAATGGCACAACTTTCAAATTCTACTAAACATTTCACATTAGTCTACTTAGTAGATGACCACTCACTAGAGATTTGCATATTTACTCTATTCACTCAAGTCTAACAGACATACTTCAATAAGTACATAATCTTATTAAGTGCAATATCTACCAGCACCGACCACACAAAGACTAGAATAAGTAATGTAAGGTAATTATCAAAAGAAGGCACCAAACCGGGAAGGCTATGTAGCACCATCAAGTGCGAAATAATCAGAGGGCGCTAAATTACTAAGAAGCCAATACGAGAACAAAAACGCATAAGCGAACGATATCAAAAGTATCCGATTCACCTAGAATTCTATCGAGGAACAAGTGACCGCGAGGGACGGTCGGAAAGCAAGACACACGCTCGTCCTGGAAGGCAGGACATTCAACAAGGATATGCATAACCGTAAGAGGGACAACGCAATTCGGACAACAAGGAGCAGGGCGGCGCTCCATTAAGTGACCGTGGGGAGCGAGTATGGCCAACCCGCAGCCGTGCTAAAGCAGTTTTCCCACCGCCGATTACGGTGGTAGAGGAAGGCCACGGGGACACACTACGTTTGAGAGTACGCAGTTTGTTACCAACCACAGAGGACCAACAACTCTGCCAACGGGCAAGGATAGAGGAATGAATAACCGGATAAAAGTCAGAATAAGGAAGACCCTTACGGGAGATGGGACAAGAACGGATGGCATCCTTAGCGGCAGCATCTGCACGCTCATTCAAAGAAACACCAATATGGCTGGGAACCCAGCAAAACTCTACCGATTTAAACTTGCTAGAAATAAGAAACAGCCATTGCTGAATCTCGATGACCACTGGGTGGACAGGATAAAGGACCCAAGAGCCATTAGGGCACTACGAGATCAACGACAACCACAAAGGAGGATGAGAATGAGAAAGCAAGAGACGGAGAGCATAGAGAATAGCATAAAGTTCCGCCGTAAGACGCTAGCCTCCGAAGGGAGGCGACACATATAGTACGGTCAGGAAAAACAACAGAGTAGCCCACACCGTCCGCAGACTTAGACCCATCGGTAAAGATGGAAATAGAGCGGGAGTGCGAGGAAAAGTGCTCAAGAAGAGGCTTTTCAGAACTGAAGGAGGGGGGTAAAGGCTTTAGTAATACAAGTCAAGGACGTACAAAACTTGGGAAGGGGGACTCTCACGGAGGCAGGAAGGAACAATACGAGGAGAAGAAACATTAGAAAGACGAACAGAAAGAGAATCCTGCAAGCGAGATAACCGGACAAGAAAGTGGGAGACAATGAGAGGAACAGGAGCTACAGGAGGAGAAAAAGTCAAAGCACGACAGAGGCGAGAGGAAGGAGCTGTAAGGACCGCGCAAGTAGCGAAGACAGNGGAGAATTGCCCAGTTGCTGGAAGGAGGCAAATGTCGTACCGATTTTCAAGAAAGGTGACAGGGAGGAGGCACTTAACTACAGGACCCGTATCATTGACAAGCATCCCTGCAAAATACTTGAAAGAATAATTAGGCTAAGACTTGTTGAGCACCTGGAGAGCATTGGGTTTGTAAACAAGCACCAACATGGTTTCTGGACAGGGAAATCATGCCTAACAAACTTTTAGAATTCTATGATAAAGTAACAAGGATAAGGCAGGACAGAGAAGGCTGGGCAGACTGCATATTTCTTGACTGCCAAAAGGCCTTTGATACAGTACCGCACATGAGACTGCTATACAAACTTGAGAGGCAGGCAGGAGTAAGCGGAAAGGCCCTAGAATGGGTGAAGAACTACCTAACAGGAAGGAGCCAGAGGGTAATGGTAAGGGGCGAGAAGTCGGACTGGAGAACAGTAACAAGTGGAGTACCTCAAGGATCGGTGCTGGGACCAATCCTCTTTCTAATTTACGTAAATGACATGTTTACAGGAGTGGAGTCATACATGTCAATGTTTGCGGATGACGCAAAATTAATGAGAAGAGTTGTGACAGACGAGGATTGTAGGATCCTCCAAGAGGACTTAAACAGGTTGCAGAGATGGTCAGGGAAATGGCTACTGGAGTTTAACACCAGTAAATGTAAAGTTATGGAAATGGGATCAGGTGATAGGAGACCAAAGGGACAGTACACAATGAAGGGGAACAGCCTACCTGTAACGATTCGAGAAAGAGATGGGAGTGGATGTGACACCTAATCTAACTCCTGAGGCACTATAAATAGGATAACGACAGCAGCGTACTCTACACTGGCGAAAATTAGAACTTCATTCAGAAACCTAAATGAGGAGGCTTTTAGGGCGCTTTACACTGCATACGTGAGACCCGTCTTAGAGTATGCCGCGCCATCATGGAGCCCCCACCTGAAGAAACACATAAGGAAACTGGAGAAGGTTCAGAGGTTTGCGACGAGGCTTGTCCCAGAGTTACGAGGGAAGGGATATGAAGAGCGACTGAAGGAACTGAACCTTACGACACTAGAGAAAAGAAGGGAGAGAGGAGATATGATAGGGACATATAAAATACTCAGGGAATTGACAAAGTGGAAATAGATGAAATGTTCACACGTAATAATAACAGAACGAGGGGACATGGGTGGAAACTGGAAACTCAGATGAGTCACAGAGATGTTAGGAAGTTTTCTTTTAGCGTGAGAGTAGTGGAAAAATGGAATGCACTTGGGGAACAGGTTGTGGAAGCAAATACTATTCATACTTTTAAGACTAGGTATGATAGGGAAATGGGACAGGAGTCATTGCTGTAAACAACCGATAGCTGGAAAGGCGGGATCCAAGAGTCAATGCTCGATCCTGCAAGCACAATAGGTAAGTACAGATAGGTAAGTACACACACACACACACACACAAACACACACAACAAACACACACATATATATGAAAAAGTGGGAAAAAAGAACGTAGAGAATAGGAGCCAACGTGAAACAATTCGTGAACGCGGGGTTCGCATCCTAGGCAGAACAGGTCACGAAAACCTCCAGCGAGTTGTGTGCTCTGACCCTTGACCTGATGGGTGGTAGGGTGGTCACGGCCTGCTGGGGGAGGGGGGGTTGAGGGGGAGGATTGCAGGGGTGGGTGTGGGAGAGGAAGGGGTGCTTGCGGGGGTGAGAGCGTGAGGCTGGAGGGGCCAAGACAGTCTCCTGCTGAGACATCCCTTTGTCTGGTTAGAGGTCAAAGGTCACTGGTTGTAACGGGGTTCGAGGCCCGTCCAGCACCCCGTGGACCAGGCACCTCGCGGCCAGCGGTAGTGGGGTACCACCACAATCTTCACCCCTCCATATTCCCTTTATCTTAATTACTTTATTAAGACGGTCGGCCGAGTGGACAGCACGCTGGACTTGTGATCCTGTGGTCCTGGGTTCGATCCCAGGCGCCGGCGAGAAAACAAGGCAGAGTTTCTTTCACCCTATGCCCCTGTTACCTAGCAGTAAAATAGGTACCTGGGTGTTAGTCAGCTGTCACGGGCTGCTTCCTGGGGTGGAGGCTGGTCGAGGACCGGGCCGCGGGACACTAAAGCCTCGAAATCATCTCAAGATAACCTCAAGATAACCCCCAAGACCCATCCTATGGGTGTGGGGGGGAACAGGTCCCAAGTCCACAATGGGGTTGAGAAACAGGGCCCGTGGGGTTGTATAAACCAGGCCATTAGCATTGTTGTAGACTTGTTGGAATTCTGAATTTGCCTCAAATTTGTTGATAGTTACAAGGGAAATGATCTAATTGCAGCATTGTAGTTAACCCTGTGGTACATGGTTACGATATCAGCAATTAGCAGACTTGCAGGCCGTGCAAGCTTGCAGGCCGTGTGCACTATCCACAATCATTTCAGATTTTTGTCATAGTTACAAAGTGGAGTGAGGTAGGTGCAGAGTTCTGCTGACGCAGAACACATATTGATTCAGCAGACGGTACAAACTCCCGCAATCACTTGCAGCAGAGCCCGGGCCAGCAGCAGAGACGTTTACATGTCTGCTGACTTAACTGGATGACCCTTAGACATGCGGCTCTTCCCGATAGATGGGAAAAGCTAATGTAAATTTGACTTTGTCTCATGTATAATAAATGTTGTTGGACTTCTGAGTATATTACGTGTCTCAATCGACTTGAGAATGGTCCAGGACGGACCGAAACGTCGTCGTCCCTTCACCTTGTAGTGTGTGGTCTGGTCAATATTACGTGTCTCTCAGTGCTCGCAAACTAAAGGGCATTCAACTCCCCTTACAGGAGGACCAGCCCTTAAAGATGGCCAGCCCTCGCTAACTTAGGAGGTCTCTTGTGCCCTTAAAGATGGCCAGCCCTCGCTACTTAGGAGTTCTCTTGTGGCCTTAAAGATGGCCAGCCCTCGCTAACTTAGGAGGTCTCTTGTGCCTTAAAGATGGCCAGCCCTCGCTAACTTAGGAGGTCTCTTGTGCCTTAAAGATGGCCAGCCCTCGCTAACTTAGGAGGTCTCTTGTGCCCTAAAGATGGCCAGCCCTCGCTAACTTAGGAGGTCTCTTGTGCCCTTAAAGATGGCCAGCCCCTCGCTAACTTAGGAGTTATCTTGTGGCCTTAAAGTTAGCCAGCCCTCGCTAACTTAGAGTTATTTGTGCATTTGAATCTCAAAACTGCTGCGCCATTTATAAAGCGAATCATATTGGAACACTGATTTAACCCAATACTTGTGAATAAGATGAACATTGATCTATAGAGCGGTGCTCGGATAAAACACAGGCCCATGGAACTCTAAACTATTTCAGTCTATATAAGATATAATGTCTATGTTTTTGTCTGTCCTCGGATAGAGGATAGAATTTTGCAGTTAGTGTCATGCAACATTCTATAGCGAGTGCCATAGGGAGGTGTGGGTCGACCCCCCATGCTCCTCTTTAAGTAGGATTGACTCCTATTGCAAAAAAACAATGATTACCGTAAAGTCCGAAATGTGGGTTTGATTATCCTGTTTATTAATCCCCCCTCACACTGTCCAGACCCCACCCACACACCGTCCTGTCCAACAGGACCTCTGGAAAATATAAAATCTCAGAGTTCACCTCGGACCTTTGGACATAATGTCAGGGACCCTCTCCAGAGGTCCTCCCAGGCCGGACCATACTGACTCTCTCTGAACTTAAACTTGCCTAATACCTTCAAGTTCCTTTACATTACTTATTTCACCATTCTTAAGATGCTTCCACATGCACTAGATTTGTGTTAGATGGTCTATACTTAGTAACGTCTCTTGCAGTGAAGTTGTATTCTTATGCAAGTTAGGAATACATTATCTAAGTCTTGTAAGTAACTATGCAACAACTTAAGTATTGCATATTGTATCGGAAGCAATCTGAGACCGACGTAGACTCATTATGATTCTAAAATTGTCAGTAAAGTATATTGAAAATGTATTTAAAGATAACTATGTCAGGCAAAGTTAACAGTCTTGACTGTCCTAATTACTTAATGCCTTAAGATCGTAAGAAGTGTCCTTCCACGCCTCTGGGATGTATACAGTATACATGTATATAAGTATACATCCCAGTATACATATATATACTGTACACATCCCCAGTGTAAATATTACATGTATATTTGACCGCATCCCAAGAAGCCTTCACTCCGTTCCAATGAATACTTCTGCATATATTATACATACTAATTCTTGGTATTCATGTGCAACCAATTCTCCATATTGACACGGTTTAATAGTAAGTGTATAAGTACATTTCAATACTGTTATACATGTATATAATTGAACTTATGGGATTATATACACTTACCTCGTTTTCTGTTAAGACACTTGAAATTAAAATAAATTTTAAGTGAATTTACTAAATACAAGTTTAAATATCAGGATTTTTTTCCAGTTTTATTAAATAATGAGATTTTATACAAAATTAAAAATATCCTGAGTTACTCTACAATCATTGATATATTTTAGTTTTGTTTTATTAGTTTTATAAACCTGTAATATCAATATAACCATAGGTTAAGTCTAATTGTAATTAAGAAGCAATA
>WNGS01090035.1:112763-137717 GCA_020271785.1 Procambarus virginalis
AAATTGAATATTAAGAAATTTAACGACTCAAAAATATTCCTGTTTCTATGCATCGTAAGGTTGGGTAGGTAGTTGACCAGACCACACACTAGAAGGTGAAGGGACGACACGTTTCGGTCCGTCCTGGACCATTCTCAAGTCGATTGGTCAAGACAATTGACTTGGGAATGGTCCAAGACGGACCGAAACGTCGTCGTCCCTTCACCTTCTAGTGTGTGTGGTCTGGTCAACTTACTTTAGCCCCGTTATTGTGACTCCTCGCCTGCGTTGGGTAGCTGGGTTGTTTGAGTTCGTACGTTTATGGTAAAATTTGGCTTGTAAAATATTTTTAAACCTAAGGAAGACTGCAGGCTTGGTAGGAAAAGAATGATCAATCAACTACATTGTTGTTGAATGCAATCTCGAAACGGCCTAGTGGACTCAATATTCATGCACTCTGACACAACTTTATGCATTAAATGCCAAAAAAAACTAGCTTCACGTTAGTAATGAAAATTATTTTGATGACGGGATGAGTGTCTATCACAGGAAAATGGGTCATTTTTGGCTTGATAGATGTTAGTGATCATTTGTACATGTCTACCCAATCATTTTATTAAAGAAAATGATATAATGAGAATATTATTTTTAAGGATAACTTATAAAGATTTAAGTAACGTGTTCTGACTGGTCTTTTTGCCTATCAGTACTCGTCTATTTGTACCCACATATTAGTATTGGAGGGGGATGAACTACGGCTCTTGGGTCCCACCACTCAACTCTTAATTGACTGATGTATAGGGTTTAAATTTAGCATCCTGGACACCGAATACATAAATGTTTAGGAGCATTTATAAGGTATGAATTACCTGAGTTTAACTGAGTGCCACTAACATTAGTTGCATCGACGAGGACAGGAAGCCGGCGACTTGTTAAAGGTCTCCCCAATCTGCTCTGATGGTATTTTTCAGTTTCATTGTAAAATTTAACAGAATTTGGCATTTCCGGCTTCAGCAGGTAGGCGGTTCCATGGGTTTATAACCCTGTGGGTGAAAAAGCATGTCCTGTTCTCAGTCCAACATTGTGGCTTGTTGAGGCTGAAACCATTGCTCCTTGTTGGTGTTACATTTGACCTTTTGAAGAAATTGTCTGGATCAACATCCTCTAATTGTTTAGTATTTTAAAAGTTTCAATGAGATCCGCCCTGGCATGCCTGGCTTGCAGTGTTGTTCGCCCTGTGGCCTCCCACTCTTGTTTAAATCCCTGAACATGCTAAACATAACCTCACGCCACACATTCTCTTGTGCCAAATGCATTTACAAAACTCTGTTCTTAAGTGCAAACCATGTTCTGAAACTCTTCTTAAACAGAAGTAACAGAACAGAATCACCACACCAGAAATAAATATATCTCTGATATCCCCCCAGAGTCAAGCTTGATCTGTGTGAACACTCTATGTAAATAAAGGGACCTGGGTCTATAGAACTCACTTCCGAACGAGTTGAAAAGCTGTCCAACTTTGGCCTTATTCAAAAATAAAATCAAAATGTACCTAATTTCATCTTCATAGCTTTCTACCTGGTGCTTTAAACTCACACTGTATCTAGTGCAACCTGTCCTCGCAAATTCGTATAGTCAATATTGACTTATTAAATACGTGCATAGGTGATATACTAAACATAATAGTTTACCTTGAAAAGCTTCATAGAAAACACCGACCTTACCTAACTTGTTAGTATGTTAAGATAAGCATCTTATTGCTTCGTAATTACAATTATTACTTAACCTATACCTATAATAGGTTAAGTAACAATTGTAATTACGAAGCTATAAGATGCTTATCTTAACATACTAACAAAGTTAGGTAAGGTCGGTGTTTTCTATGAAGCTTTTCAAGGTAAACTATTATGTTTAGTATATCACCTATGCACGTATTTAATAAGTCAATATTGACTATACGAATTTGCGAGGACGGGTTGCAACGTGTTACCCGCCCCCCCCCCCCCCAATATATGTCCCTAAGCCATACAACTTTACCATTGTAATCATGGCTATCATCTTATATCATTGTTGTTATACTGAACGCATATTTTTCTGCATTATACCTTGAAATAATCCTCAAATTAGGCTACAATGGTGTACAATGTACCTGTTGATAACCCTCAAATTATGATATAATGTACCTACTAATTATTGTCAAGTTTTCTTACACTGTAACTGTTAATATATTTTAAATTTTGCTAGAAATTATCTACTCAAAATTTTCTGTCAGATTAAGGACCTGGCCGAAACTTTATGCGTATTAGCGGCTTTACAAGAATGTAAAAACATCAATTCTTTGTACTCTCATAAACCCAATGTACCTTCTTGTATATAAATATAAATTAATAAATATATAAATAAATAGATACGATTGGTTAAAAAGATAGAGTAGTAGAATTTCTAAATCTTCGTATATTGAGTTTGTCAATACTGACTCCATCTTTAAAATGGCGCATAATTGTTCCTTTTTACGCAGTCGCCCTTAAACCTCTTAATCGCTACTATTTGCCCATACTCATCATCCTTATTTTTGCTGGTGCGATTCCTGTCATTATTTTAGAAATTACGACATTCATTTGTGTATAAGTTCATCAGCCTTACCCTTGGAGCCCTTGTTTGAGAGGCCCGGTTCCGCTTCCCTTAGCTATCTGTATGTTGGTCGACATTTACTGTGGACCAACATGCGGTCAAGGTGCTGTGACGGAAAATTTGACACCTGTCTGAAAAGTTATTGTCTGCAATGGTTCAGATCTTCAGGGGATGGTTGAGATGCGTCAACAAGCGCGCCAGCATCCAGCACGAGGCTGTTTGGTATATAGGTAATTAGAAAACACTGAGGCAATATCAGCGGCTCGAACGCACATCCCTGGACACACACACACACCTGGACACACACACCCCTGGATACACACATCTCTGGACACACACCACCTGGACACACTCACCTGGACGCACACACCCCTGGACACACACACACACACCTGGACACACACACACACACCTGGACACACACACACAGGTAGGCCAGGGGGGCCAGGTAGCCTGGTGGATAGCGCGCAGGATTCGTAATTCTGTGGCGCGGGTTCGATTCCCGCACCCGGCAGAAACAAATGGGCAAAGTTTCTTTCACCCTGAATGCCCCTGTTACCTAGCAGTAAATAGGTACCTGGGAGTTAGTCAGCTGTCACGGGCTGCTTCCTGGGGTGTGTGTGTGTGTGTGTGTGTGTGTGTGGTGAAAAAAAAAAAGTAGTTAGTAAACAGTTGATTGACAGTTGAGAGGCGGGCCGAAAGAGCAAAGCTCAACCCCCGTAAAATACAACTAAGTGAATACACACACCTGGACACACACACACACCTGGACACACACACACCCCTGGACACACACACCCCTGGACACACACACACCTGGACACACACACCTGGACACACACCACCTGGACACACACACACCTGGACACACACACCCCTGGACACACACACACCTGGACACACACACACCTGGACACACACACCCCTGGACACACACACCCCTGGACACACACACACCTGGACACACACACCCCTGGACACACACCCCTGGACACACACACACCTGGACACACACACACCTGGACACACACACACCTGGACACACACCCCAAAACTTCTCGGACACAGATCACCACCTTAACAAACACATTACTCTAACTAATTGACTTTATTTGATGAGTTTATGATGATCATCTGACTATTTACCGCCACTTAAAGTATCATCAGACCGCTTTATTGATTTTACAACTTTCTTCATTAGTTTCTCTATTATTTACATAATTATAACACAGAAGCTGTTCGCTTGTCAGGAGAAATTACTTTCCTGACATTCATATGAACATTTGCTAATTTATCTGAACGTCTGCCAATTAGCAAATCCCCATTCAGAGTTCTGAATTTGTATTATTTTTTCTACCACAGACGTGGCCAGACATTCACAATGCTAACCATCATATGTACATTTTCTTCTGTCCTCCATGGACAGGGTTAGGGAGCTGTTAAATGTACTTTCCATGAGGAAAACCGCTTCTGGGGGCAAGAAAATCGAGATTTTCATGGTCCCAGAAGGCCTATTGGCCTATACGAGGCAGCTCTCCTCTTTATAGCCACCCAAACTCATTCGTAAATATGTTTAACCTACGCTTGAAACCCTCCAGTGATCCTGCGTGTGGAATGTTACGCAGTAATTGGTTCCACAAATCAAGAATTCTGTTGCTATACCAGTATTTACCCAGGTCTTTCTTGACTCTAAACTTATACAATTTAGAGCCATTGTTTCACGTTTAAATTTGTATATACAAGTTTTAAAAACCTTCAATATATTCACTTTTTTATCTTACCCTTATCTTAATTTTATATTTTAGTCATGTTTCCCCTGAGGGAGCTGTTATCTTTCTAGATAATGTACGATAATAATAGTTAATCTCTTCATTAGTTAGGCTTATAATTCCTGGGAATAACTTTTGTAATCATTCTGTCCACTTATTAAAGTAAATTTATATTCATTACATAGTACAATGATCAGAAGTGAACCACATAATCGAAATCTGAGCAAACAATTAGTTTGCAAGATTACAAGACGATAACGAAAGCACAGAGGCGGAACAGTTTGCCCACAAGATAGCAGTTTGCTATATGACACAGCCACAAGTAAGTGAGAAACCAAAATAGAGTTAAAAAAAAATATTCCATAGTCCCCCTCAGAAAGTACTAAAGAGCCCACCACCAAGAACACATTTCTTAATTGATGATAAAAATGATTAATTTATTTATATATCTTTTTATCTGTTAAAAAACTCTTTCACAGATGAAAAAGACCAATTCTAGGCATCCTCTAAGTCCAACTGGAGAACGATAAGTCCCACTGGAGAACAGTAAGTCCAACTGGAGAACAATAAGTCCAACTGGAGAACAATAAGTCCCACTGGAGAACAATAAGTACCACTGGAGAACAATAAGTCCAACTGGAGAACAATAAGTCCCACTGGAGAACAATAAGTCCCACTGGAGAACAATGAGTCCAACTGGAGAACAATAAGTCCAACTGGAGAACAATGAGTCCAACTGGAGAACAATAAGTCCCACTGGAGAACAATAAGTCCACTGGAGAACAATGAGTCCAACTGGAGAACAATAAGTCCAACTGGAGAACAATAAGTCCCACTGGAGAACAATAAGTCCAACTGGAGAACAATAAGTCCAACTGGAGAACAATAAGTCCCACTGGAGAACAATAAGTCCAACTGGAGAACAATAAGTCCCACTGGAGAACAATAAGTCCAACCGGAGAACAATAAGTCCAACCGGAGAACAATAAGTCCAACTGGAGAACAATAAGTCCAACTGGAGAACAGTAAGTCCAACTGGAGAACAGTAAGTCCAACTGGAGAACAGTAAGTCCAACTGGAGAACAATAAGTCCAACTGGAGAACAATAAGTCCAACTGAAGAACAATAAGTCCAACTGGAGAACAATAAGTCCCACTGGAGAACGATAAGTCCCACTGGAGAACAGTAAGTCCAACTGGAGAACAGTAAGTCCAACTGGAGAACAGTAAGTCCAACTGGAGAACAATAAGTCCACTGGAGAACAATAAGTCCAACTGGAGAACAATAAGTCCCACTGGAGAACAATAAGTCCCACTGGAGAACAATAAGTCCAACTGGAGAACAATAAGTCCAACTGGAGAACAATAAGTCCAACTGGAGAACAATAAGTCCAACTGGAGAACAATAAGTCCCACTGGAGAACAATAAGTCCCACTGGAGAACGATAAGTCCAACTGGAGAACAATAAGTCCCACTGGAGAACAATAAGACCAACTGGAGAACGATAAGTCCAACTGGAGAACAATAAGTCCAACTGGAGAACAATAAGTCCAACTGGAGAACGATAAGTCCAACTGGAGAACAATAAGTCCCACTGGAGAACAATAAGACCAACTGGAGAACGATAAGTCCAACTGGAGAACAATAAGTCCAACTGGAGAACAATAAGTCCAACTGGAGAACGATAAGTCCAACTGGAGAACAATAAGTCCCACTGGAGAACAATAAGACCAACTGGAGAACGATAAGTCCAACTGGAGAACAATAAGTCCAACTGGAGAACAATAAGTCCAACTGGAGAACAATAAGTCCAACTGGAGAACAATAAGTCCAACTGGAGAACAATAAGTCCAACTGGAGAACAATAAGTCCAACTGGAGAACAATAAGTCCAACTGGAGAACAATAAGTCCCACTGGAGAACAGTAAGTCCCACTGGAGAACAGTAAGTCCAACTGGAGAACAATAAGTCCCACTGGAGAACAGTAAGTCCCACTGGAGAACAATAAGTCCAACTGGAGAACAATAAGTCCAACTGGAGAACAATAAGTCCCACTGGAGAACAATAAGTCCAACTGGAGAACAATAGACTACATTAACCACTTTAGCAGTAGTAGTTAATGTTGAAGTGCAGGACCAAACTGTCATGGGTCAGATGATGATCTTGTTAATTAATAGTCTATAGAGCACTGCTGGCTGCGTCACGCATTGCTTGTGTCCTGCTTGTTGCACAGTGTAGCAGTGCTTGTGTCCTGCTTGTTGCACAGTGTAGCAGTGCTTGTGTCCTGTTTGTTGCACAGTGTAGCAGTGCTTGTGTCCTGTTTGTTGCACAATGTAGCAGTGCTTGTGTCCTGTTTCTTGCACAATGTAACAGTGCTTGTATCCTGTTTCTTGCACAATGTAGCAGTGCTTGTATCCTGTTTCTTGCACAATGTAGCAGTGCTTGTTGAACAATGTAGCAACGCTTGTCTCCTGCTGCTTGCACAATGTAGATGTTATTCTCCTCCCCCTCACCCAAAATAACAACTAAACTAACAAACTAACCTCACCACAGGGCATGAATGGTGGTAGAATTTCCGTCGTGCTCTCAGCAAATTACCGTCACCATTTTTAGTATAAAATCAGGATAAATAACTCCAAAATATTGCTTAAAATACCCACGTAAGTTTGATCAAATTAACTTTAAAAAAAAACAATTTAAATTCAGTTGACCAGACCACACGCTAGAAGGTGAAGGGACGACGACGTTTCGGTCCGTCCTGGGGCCAGATTCACGAAGCAGTTACGCAAACACTTAGGAACCTGTACATCTTTTCTCAATCTTTGGCGGCTTTGTTTACAATTATTAAACAGTTAATGAGCTCCGAAGCACCAGGAGGCTGTTTATAACAATAACAACAGTTGATTGGCAAGTTTTCATGCTTGTAAACTGTTTAATAAATGTAACCAAAGCCGTCAAAGATTGAGGAAAGATGTACACGTTCGTAAGTGCTTGCGTAACTGCTTTCGTGAATCTGGCCCCTGGACCATTCTCAAGTCGATGTTATTGCGACTCATTGTCGAGTTATTTTTGTTCTAGTTATTATTGTTATTGTCGAGTTATTGCGACTCATCGCCTGCGAATTTAAATTAAACTAACACAATGATACAACTAACATGATATCATTGCACATGAGTATCATTAATTGTATTAGTGTATTACAAAAAAATACATTAGACAAATAAATCTACAATATTTTGAGTGCGATGTACGATACAGCAATGCTAAATGTTGCAAGGAAAATCTTCGTGAACTTAACGAGATTAAATTGAGCTTGCATTACTAAATTGATATATGAAATTACGTCGAACATTTAGCATTGCATAAGATGACCATTGCAAGCACAGAACGCAGTACTGAAGCAGTCTGCAACGTGAACATAAGGTCACGAGAACGCGTTAGAGCGTTCACAAATACACGAATGCATTAGGGAGATCACAACTTTAAAAACGCATTCGGGTGTTCACATTTGTTATAGAGCGTTCACAGTTTCATGAGAGCGTTCACAATTGCACGAGAGCGTTCACAGTTGCATGAGAGCGTTCACAGTTGCATGAGAGCGTTCACAGTTGCATGAGAGCGTTCACAGTTGCATGAGAGCGTTCACAGTTGCAAGAGAGCGTTCACGATTGCAAGAGAGCGTTCACAATTGCGCGAGAGCGTTCACAGTTGCATGAGAGCGTTCACAGTTGCATGAGAGCGTTCACAGTTGCATGAGAGCGTTCACAATTGTAAGAGAACGTTCACAGTTGCAAGAGAGCGTTCACAATTGTGATAGAGAGTTCACAATTGCAGTGTTTGAAAGCGTTCAGAATTATTTTTACATATTCTATAAAATGGGCTTGTAGCGCCATGGTCTGCGTCCTCGGCTCACAACCGCGGACCCCGAGTTTGAACATAGTGGGAGGGACAGAGACGGTTGGGCACGTTTCTTTTTAACCTGATGAACCTGTTCACCTTCCAGGAACCCGGCGCCAGACACAACAAACTGGTGGCGCCAGACAAAAGTGTTTTGCTCATTCCTACCAAAAGAATAAATTACCAGTAATTGAAAAATTAATAATAATGACACAGAAAATCTTTTTCAGCCAAAAACTTCAGAACTGAAATTTTGCCGTCAAATATTTATTTAACAAAATTGTGAAAGTTATACAGTTGTATTTAGAGCGTTTTGAATAAAACATGAACCGAGTAACAATTTCTTCACAAAAGAATATAAAACGAATATTTTTATTGATACAACATAGGAATTAGGTCGTTCATTTATACGCGAATATTGGTATGAAAAGCTAGGATGTATTTTTAATTTAAACTGAACAAAATTGAGGTTCTGTCCCTCCAGTGGCTGTGAGGCAGGTTAACACCTCCTCCAGTGGCTGTGAGGCAGGTTAAGACTCCTTCCAGTGGGTGAGGCAGGTTAACACCCCCTCCAGTGGGTGTGAGGCAGGTTAAGACTCCTCCAGTGGGTGAGGCAGGTTTAAGACTCCTCCAGTGGGTGAGGCAGGTAAACCCCCCCAGTGGGTGTGAGGCAGGTTAAGACCCCTCCAGTGGGTGAGGCAGGTTAAGACCCCCTCCAGTGGGTGTGAGGCAGGTTTAGACCCCCATCCAGTGGGTGTGAGGCAGGTTAAGACCCCCTCCAGTGGTTGTGAGGCAGGTTAAGACCCCTCCAGTGGGTGTGAGGCAGGTTAAGACCCCCTCCAGTGGTGTGAGGCAGGTTAAGACCCCCTCCAGTGGGTGTGAGGCAGGTTAAGACCCCTCCAGTGGGTGTGAGGCAGTTAAGACCCCCTCCAGTGGGTGTGAGGCAGGTTAAGACCCCCACCAGTGGGTGTGAGGCAGGTTAAGACCCCCTCCAGTGGGTGTGTAGGCAGGTTAAGACTCCTTCCAGTGGGTGTGAGGCAGGTTAAGACTCCCTCCAGTGGGTGTGAGGCANGTGCACTGTGTTAGATAATGTTCCAGTGGTCTGTCGGGCATTCTCCACAGTGTACATTTCCTCTCTCTTCCGGAACCTGTAAGCCTATTTCCCATGCACATGGTATCCAAGCCTGATGCGAGTAAGTGTACTTCTGTTGCTCTACTGCTTCCCTTTCATCAAACTAGTGGTTCGTAGTTGGTTGAATTCTTGTACCAACCCGCAGATCCTGATGTTGCAACTGCTGTGTTGTGGTCACTGTACATCTTTTGCATTGCTCTGTTTCTAATTACTTTCTTAATCTGTGATAGACTCTGTGGTATGTAAATGTCTACATTTCTTCTCTTAGTTGCAAGTTTTGCAGCTTCGTCTGCAATGTCATTTCCTATTATTCCCACATGACTTGGCACCCAGTTGATAAGTACCCGACGGCCTTGTCGTCTGAGTGTTTGCATTAATGATATGACATTTGTGATCAGATAGATGTTATCACATATGTGTTCTTGTTGCAAGGTTTCAATGGCAGTTCTCGAATCTGTATGATAACATCTTGGTAACAAGAGGAGCATGTTGCACTGACATTGCTCATGGAAACTGTGACCACTTGGGGAAAGTTTATTATTCAATGCAGGAGGACTGGTAACAGTCCCTCTTCCTCATGATTGCCGCTAAGCTCATTCTACTGTGTCAGTAGAATGAGCTTAGAACTTAGAACTTACTTAGAACTTAGAACTAGAATGAGCTTAGTTCGAACTCCAACACTGTGTCAGTGCTGAAGTTCGAGCCACAACGCTGTAAATGCTTCACCCACGTACTACAAATACAAATAACCGCCAACAGAACCTAAACACCTAACCTAACTTATGCCTATATATGCACAATATATTAATATATTATAATATTAATTTATACTGGAGAACATTCCTGTTTTGAATGAACAGCATGTTAAGATTTATGAATGCGTCTGTGGGGTCGACCGCTGGATGGAATGGACTTGAATCAACCCGTCCTCGACTAAAGTTCATTACATCCAAAGGTTATTTATCATCTTCTAACAAAGAAAACTCTTTACAAAATACTATTATATACTGCCATTGCTCTCTTCCAAACCTCAATGGTACATATAGATCAAATTGCTTTACATATGAACGCTTCCATATGACTCGCTATGTGCAAGTGGGTAGGCCTAGCATCTTGGAAAAGTCAGGCCTTTATAATATATTGATCAATTCCTCTCATTTAATAATCTTGCAGGCGTGCAACATACAATTGCATAGTTACTCAGCCATTGCCATACCAATAATATCCAATATTCCCCATGACAGGATCCAGATTCACGAAAGCATTACGCAAGTACTTACGAACGTGTACATCTTTCCTCAATCTTTGACGGCTTTGGTTACATTTATTAAACAGTTTACAAGCATGAAAACTTGCCAATCAACTGTTGTTATTGTTATAAACAGCCTCCTGGTGCTTCGGAGCTCATTAACTGTTTAATAATTGGAAACAAAGCCGCCAAAGATTGTGAAAAGATGTACAGGTTCGTAAGTGCTTGCGTAAGTGCTTTTGTGAATCTGGCTTATGGTTTTTTTTCCATCGATTGACAGAAACTATATTTGAAATAAGTGAAATAGGCACTAAATCAATCTGTAATTTAACTATAATAAGAGCTCGAGTAGACTTACTTAGAGTCGAGGGTGGCCACGTGATCAGCAAGAGAACACGTGACAAGGAAGACACAGACAGCATAAGCAACGTGAGACGCACCTCCCGCCGCCATCTCCGCCGGACTCTCACTGACGCCTCCCGGTAAACATTAGCAGATAACGCCCAAGTTCCGCTTTCCACCAACAGATGGCTCTGCCTTCGACGCCATTGTAGAAAACGGTCATTATGGCTAACTCTTGTATATCAAAATGCGAGTGATTTGTAACTTTATTGTATTTATTTATATATGTACAAGAAGGTTACTGTTGCTGGACAACAGTAAGCTGTCCTACATCACTAAGGGAAGCGTTGCTGAACAACAGTAAGCTGTCCTACATCACCAAGGTAAGTGTTGCTGGACAACAGTAAACTGTCCTACATCACTAAGGTAAGTGTTTCTGAACAACAGTAAGCTGTCCTACATCACCAAGGTAAGTGTTGCTGGACACAGTAAGCTGTCCTACATCACCAAGGAAGTGTTGCTGAACAACAGTAAGCTGTCCTACATCACCAAGGTAAGTGTTGCTGGACAACAGTAAGCTGTCCTACATCACCAAGGTAAGTGTTGCTGAACAACAGTAAGCTGTCCACATCACCAAGGTAAGTGTTGCTGAACAACAGTAAGCTGTCCTACATCACCAAGGTAAGTGTTGCTGAACAACAGTAAGCTGTCCAACATCACCAAGGGAAGTGTTGCTGAACAACAGTAAGCTGTCCAACATCACCAAGGGAAGTGTTGCTGAACAACAGTAAGCTGTCCTACATCACCAAGGTAAGTGTTGCTGAACAACAGTAAGCTGTCCTACATCACCAAGGTAAGTGTTGCTGAACAACAGTAAGCTGTCCAACATCACCAGGGAAGTGTTGCTGGACAACAGTAAGCTGTCCAACATCACCAAGGGAAGGACAGTTCTGGAACACAGCAAGCTTCCAGGTAGTGGACCAAACCTCTGGAAAAAAATGGCTTTTTATTACATATTTCACAATAAAAATGATTTAATCCTCTTAAACCAATAACGGAAATGGGCATAAGAGAAAAATATATTATCTTTAACTGGGTCAAATATTTTGACATTTTCTGATGGTAACATATTTTTGCTAACTCTCGTAAGCTTGTTATACAAGCACTTGCTTGCAAGTTGTATTACAATATTTATACAAAACATTTTCACCTAGTTGTGCATGCGGAGGTTGAGCTTCGGCTCTTTGGTCCCGCCTCTCAGTCAATAGGTTCTTCACCCTATTGGGCTCAACCGCTATATTTGAAACTGTGTATGGCGTCTGCCTCCACCACATTTCCATCTCTGTCCACCTTGCTAGCGCCACAAACACACTCTCTAGATCTAGCTCCTTTCTAGCAGCATATGCTTCAGAGCTCTCGCCTCTTCCTAGCACCATACAATTCCTAACTTTGACTTGAGTTATTGTCAAGTCATCCTTGACATTCTCACAATCGACTTGAGAATGGTCCAGGACGGACCGAAACGTCGTCGTCGTCCCTTCACCTTCTAGTGTGTGGTCTGGTCAACTTACTTTAGCCCGTTATTGTGAATCATCGCCTGCAGTTCCTAACTTTGTCCTCTTCCTAGATATTTCTTTTTCGTAGACCACTGTACTTGCTGGCTTTTTCATTTTCCTAGAACCAAACACGTCCCATGGACCATAGGACGGGTAAACCAGGAAGAGAAGAATGGGAGAGGATGTAGGAAACTTGAAAAAGGATTTGGATGCGGGAAAGAGGAGAGGGGATACAGGTAAGTGGCCCAACCACTTTAGATATTTTGTGATAAGAAGTATTAGGTGAATGTGGGGGTGATGTGTGGCGCTTAGCAGCGGGGCTCGTGGTTTTTCCTAATGATCAGCTGTCGGTGAGTAGCCACAGTGTCGCTGGTGGTTGATGAAGGAGCCACCCGCAGTTTTTCTGGAGCTCTGTGCTTGGAGCCGGTCGGCCGAGCGGACAGCATGCTGGACTTGTGATCCTGTGGTCCCGGGTTCGATCCCGGCGCCGGAGAAAAACAATGGGCAGAGTTTCTTTCACCCTATGCTCCTGTTACCTAGCAGTAAAATAGGTACTTGGGGTTAGTCAGCTGTCACGGGCTGCTTCCTGGGGGGTGGAGGCCTGGTCGAGGACCGGACCGCGGGGACACTAAAGCCCCGAAATCATCTTAAGATAACCTCAAGATTGGTTTATACTCAGTGGTCGGTGGCTGAGAGCAGTTTTTAATGTTTAACCGGTGGGTTTCAGGTGGTAGGACTTAGGCTTACAGTGGGGCTGGTGGTAACATTCGTCCTCTTGTGGTAAGTTGCTTAGCATTCTCGGGCCAGATTCATGAAGCAGTTACGCAAGCACTTACGAACCTGTACATCTTTTCTCAATCTTTGGCGCTTTGTTTCCAATTATTAACAATGAGCTCCGAAGCACCAGGAGGTTGTTTATAACAATAACAACAGTTGATTGGCAGTTTTTATGCTTGTAAACCGTTTAATAAATGTAACCAAAGCCGTCAAAGATTGAGGAAAGATGTACACGTTCGTAAGTACTTGCGTAAGTGCTTTCGTGAATCTGGATCCATGTCATGGATAATATTGGATATTATTGGTATGGCAATGGCTGAGTAACTATGCATTTGTATGTTGCACGCCTGCAAGATTATTAAATGAGAGGAATTGATCAATATATTATAAGGCCTGACTTTTCCAAGATGCTAGGCCTACCCACTTGCACATAGCGAGTCATATGGAAGCGTTCATATGTAAGCAATTATCTATATGTGCCATTGAGGTTTGGAAGAGAGCAGGGGCCAGCATCGCAGAATTCGTAGTGTTGAGAACAACAAATCGGCCCTTAAGGTTTGGCGTGTACATACATAACATTTTATACAGCTGTATGACGAGAGGCCGAGCAGGCGAACGTTCTGTGGGTCAGTTTTTAGTCTAGTCTGAAGATTATCTTAGATCTCCTCTTGATATTATTATTTAGGAATTGTAAATACGTAGGTTGATCTGATTTGAGGACTTGTGACTAAACAATATATCAAATATTTGGTGAATGTTAAGGGAATGTTTGCCAGACTTGATGAGTCAGGAACTAGGGAACTATCAGGGGGGGGGGGGAAAGCGCCAAGCCATTACGACTATATAGCACTTGGAAGGGGTCAGGATAAGGATTTGGATGGGACGGGAGGGAAGGAATGTTGCCCAACCACTTGGACGGTCGGGGATTGAACGCCGAACTGCATGACGCGAGATCGTCGTTCTACCGTCCAGCCCAAGTGGTTGGACTGATGAGTCAGGAGCAACCCATGCTTGTCAGACCAGCTCACTCTCTCCACCTGCTTGATGGGGTTCTGGGAGTTCTTGTACTCCCCAAGCCCGGCCCGAGGCCAGACTTGACTTGTGAGAGTTTGGTCCACCAGGCTGTTGCTTGGAGCGGCCTGCAGGCCCACATACCACACATCCACTTTCAGTATTCCTGCTCTCTTCTTCCCTGGCGCTCAGTGACGGGTCCTGACGACTGCTCATAACCTTTTCCCGTTGTGAGAAATTTGTAAACCTCACTCCCCCGTGTGACAGCTTGTAGAGGGAATGTTAATGGTTTTCAAACACGTGACTCGTCCCATGTTGAGGCGGCCTGTTGTCACCATTGTTCACGGTCTTTCTATTTTGTTAAGGTGGTGGGATTCAACTTATAATTGTCACATGATCCACTTCCTAGCCACCGTACACTGTTATTTTGTTTCTATGTTTGAACTTTACGTGTAAACTAACCAATACATTTTAGTTCAGCAGTTTTACTGATTGTGTGACTCCTCTCAAACACACTTCATGGAAAGGTTTCATTTTGACTAGATATTAGGAGGCGATTCACGCACTCTGGCACCCTGATACCCTATAACAATGGCACCTGGCAGCCTAATACCCTATAACAATGGCACCTGGCAGCCTGATACCCTATAACAATGGCACCTGGCAGCCTAATACCCTATAACAATGGCACCTGGCAGCCTAATACCCTATAACAATGGCACCTGGCAGCCTGATACCCTATAACAATGGCACTGGCACCCCTACACCAGTCGCTAATATAAAGGGAAACCTGCGAACGAAATAACATTTTCCTTCATGTGTTAAAATTAACGTGCTTTAAAATTCTACTTCACTGAGAATACATCCCTCTCTCCCCCCTTCACCACAGATCTCTTCTTCACTGAAGATCACTGCCACTATCAGAACACCGGAGCTCTGCAACCACCACATGCACAACCGGTTCGATTAAGGCAAACAGTCTCACCTCTATGTTTCAACTCTAATATATGAAGAAACCTTTCTGGTGTAAGTTTCGCCAGCCACTTTACTTTACCGCTGTAGACACTTCATTAAAATATACCTGAAATGATGATGTAAAATAGAGAGATTTTATAAAATAACATGTAAGTATTAAGTTATTATTTATTTATTTTATTTATTTGATTTATGTATATACAAGAAAGTACATTAAGTTTATGAGAGTACATAGCATTGATGTTTTTACATTCTCGCCAAGTCACAAACACGCATAGCGTTTCGGGCTAAAGTTAATCGAGGTTCGTGTAATTAATATTAAGAACAGCAGGTTAGATTGGCGTGACATAAGTAATCGAGAACATTTGTATACTTGTGACATTAATCACCTTGTCCTTTCAAGAAATAGGTCGCCTTTTTAACGTTACTGTTAGCAACGTCACAAATGCAGTCTATTAAGATTGGACTGCCCATGAGCAGCCTGAGGGCAGCAATATCCCAGGAACATCAACTAAATTTCGGAGGCTTGAGGCAAAGTGAAATTCACGCCAGTTACTCCATCTATCATCATTCTATTATGCATGAAGAACCGCACGTCTATGGGTCATCCAATAATGTTAGCAGACTTCTAGATGTTACCACTGCTAGGCTTAGGCTCGGCTACAAGTACCTCTGGGAGTTTGTAACATCTGCTGATGTAAATTTGACTAAATGTAAACTCTGTCAGCAGAACTACTCGCATACTTTGCGTCATTATATAATGGAATGTGGAAAAATCGCGGAATTTAGAGATAATACCATCAATAGTGTCCAAGAAATGTGTAAGTACTTCATTCATAATGATGTGCTGCCCAAAATCTTAGCGAAGTATCCAAAATTTGCTTACTGTAGGTAATGTATGCACATGACTGTAAAGGTGCCGCCCAGTTGGGTGGGTGTGGAGCACATGACTGTAAAGCTGCCGCCCAGTTGGGTGGGTGGGGAGCACATGACTGTAAAGCTGCCTCCCAGTTGGGTGGGTGTGGAGCACATGACTGTAAAGCTGCCGCCCAGTTGGGTGGGTGTGGAGCACATGACTGTAAAGCTGCCGCCCAGTTGGGTGGGTGTGGAGCACATGACTGTAAAGCTGCCTCCCAGTTGGGTGGGTGTGGAGCACATGACTGTAAAGCTGCCGCCCAGTTGGGTGGGTGGGGAGCACATGACTGTAAAGCTGCCTCCCAGTTGGGTGGGTGTGGAGCACATGACTGTAAAGCTGCCGCCCAGTTGGGTGGGTGTGGAGCACATGACTGTAAAGCTGCCGCCCAGTTGGGTGGGTGTGGAGCACATGACTGTAAAGCTGCCGCCCAGTTGGGTGGGTGTGGAGCACATGACTGTAAAGCTGCCGCCCAGTTGGGTGGGTGTGGAGCACATGACTGTAAAGCTGCCGCCCAGTTGGGTGGGTGTGGAGCACATGACTGTAAAGCTGCCGCCCAGTTGGGTGGGTGTGGAGCACATGACTGTAAAGCTGCCTCCCAGTTGGGTGGGTGTGGAGCACATGACTGTAAAGCTGCCGCCCAGTTGGGTGGGTGTGGAGCACATGACTGTAAAGCTGCCTCCCAGTTGGGTGGGTGTGGAGCACATGACTGTAAAGCTGCCGCCCAGTTGGGTGGGTGTGGAGCACATGACTGTAAAGCTGCCGCCCAGTTGAGTGGGTGTGGAGCACATGACTGTAAAGCTGCCGCCCAGTTGGGTGGGTGTGGAGCAAGACTAGTAACTGTGTGACTCACTATAGATGTAAAGTGCCTTGTATAGTGACTGTTGAGAGCCTCTTGTTGATCACTTGTGACACAAAAGATTATTGATGTATGTATTTGTGTGGGTGATTAAATATTTATGTGTATGTATATATGTATACGTATGTATATGTACATGAATGCATGAGTATCTGTACATGTATATATAACATTAATAATTTTGTAACTAGCGTCAAAAGATTGTTATTTGCTTAGCTAAACGAACTTGAAGGTTCAGTTCCTGAACCGATTATGTGCCTCTGTAACCCTTTACACCACCGCCCACGGGATGGGTATGGGGTGCATAATAAGGAAAGAAATTGAATATTAAGAAATTTAACGACTCAAAAATATTCCTGTTTCTATGCATCGTAAGGTTGGGTAGGTAGTTGACCAGACCACACACTAGAAGGTGAAGGGACGACACGTTTCGGTCCGTCCTGGACCATTCTCAAGTCGATTGGTCAAGACAATTGACTTGGGAATGGTCCAAGACGGACCGAAACGTCGTCGTCCCTTCACCTTCTAGTGTGTGTGGTCTGGTCAACTTACTTTAGCCCCGTTATTGTGACTCCTCGCCTGCGTTGGGTAGCTGGGTTGTTTGAGTTCGTACGTTTATGGTAAAATTTGGCTTGTAAAATATTTTTAAACCTAAGGAAGACTGCAGGCTTGGTAGGAAAAGAATGATCAATCAACTACATTGTTGTTGAATGCAATCTCGAAACGGCCTAGTGGACTCAATATTCATGCACTCTGACACAACTTTATGCATTAAATGCCAAAAAAACTAGCTTCACGTTAGTAATGAAAATTATTTTGATGACGGGATGAGTGTCTATCACAGGAAAGTGGGTCATTATTTGGCTTGATAGATGTTAGTGATCATTTGTACATGTCTACCCAATCATTTTATTAAAGAAAATGATATAATGAGAATATTATTTTTAAGGATAACTTATAAAGATTTAAGTAACGTGTTCTGACTGGTCTTTTTGCCTATCAGTACTCGTCTATTTGTACCCACATATTAGTATTGGAGGGGGATGAACTACGGCTCTTGGGTCCCACCACTCAGCTCTTATTTGACTGATGTATTGGTTTTAAATTTAGCATCCTGGACACTGAATACATTAATGTTTGGGAGCATTTATAAGGTATGAATTACCCGAGTTTAACTGAAGGCCACTAACATTAGTTTCATCGACGAGGACAGGAAGCCGGCGACTTGTTAAAGGTCTCCCCCCTCTGCTCTGATGATATTTTCCAGTTGCATTGTAAAATTTAACAGAATTTTGGCATTTCCGGCTTCAGCAGGTAGGCGGTTCCATGGGTTTATAACCCTGTGGGTGAAAAAGCATGTCCTGTTCTCAGTCCAACATTGTGGCTTGTTGAGGCTGAAACCATTGCTCCTTGTTGGTGTTACATCTGACCTTTTGAAGAAATTGTCTGGATCAACATCCTCTAAATTGTTTAGTATTTTAAAAGTTTCAATGAGATCCGCCCTGGCATGCCTGGTTTGCAGTGTTGTTCGCCCTGTGGCCTCCCACTCTTGTTTAAATCCCTGAACATGCTAAACATAAACTCGCTCCACACATTCTCTTGTGCCAATTACATTGACAAAACTCTGTTCATAAGTGCAAACCATGTTCTGAAACTCTTCTTAAACAGAAGTAACAGAACAGACTCACCACACCAGAAATAAATATATCTCTGATATCCCCCCCAGAGTCAAGCTTGATCTGTGTGAACACTCTATGTAAATAAAGGGACCTGGGTCTATAGAACTCACTTCCGAACGAGTTGAAAAGCTGTCCAACTTTGGCCTTATTCAAAAATAAAATCAAAATGTACCTAATTTCATCTTCATAGCTTTCTACCTGGTGCTTTAAACTCACACTGTATCTAGTGCAACCTGTCCTCGCAAATTCGTATAGTCAATATTGACTTATTAAATACGTGCATAGGTGATATACTAAACATAATAGTTTACCTTGAAAAGCTTCATAGAAAACACCGACCTTACCTAACCTTGTTAGTATGCTAAGATAAGCATCTTATTGCTTCGTAATTACAATTATTACTTAACCTATACCTATAATAGGTTAAGTAACAATTGTAATTATGAAGCTATAAGATGCTTATCTTAACATACTAACAAAGTTAGGTAAGGTCGGTGTTTTCTATGAAGCTTTTCAAGGTAAACTATTATGTTTAGTATATCACCTATGCACGTATTTAATAAGTCAATATTGACTATACGAATTTGCAAGGACGGGTTGCAACGTGTTACCCGCTCCCCCAATATATGTCCCTAAGCCATACAACTTTACCATTGTAATCATGGCTATCATCTTATATCATTGTTCTTATACTGAACGCATATTTTTCTGCATTATACCTTGAAATAATCCTCAAATTAGGCTACAATGGTGTACAATGTACCTGTTGATAACCCTCAAATTATGATATAATGTACCTACTAATTATTGTCAAGTTTTCTTACACTGTAACTGTTAATATATTTTAAATTTTGCTAGAAATTATCTACTCAAAATTTTCTGTCAGATTAAGGACCTGGCCGAAACTTTATGCGTATTAGCGGCTTTACAAGAATGTAAAAACATCAATTCTTTGTACTCTCATAAACCCAATGTACCTTCTTGTATATAAATATAAATTAATAAATATATAAATAAATAGATACGATGGTTAAAAAGATAGAGTAGTAGAATTTCTAAATCTTCGTATATTGAGTTTGTCAATACTGACTCCATCTTTAAAATGGCGCATAATTGTTGCTTTTTTCACAGTCGCCCTTAAACCTCTTAATCCGCTACTATTTACCCATACTCATCATCCTTATCTATGCTATCGCGATTCCTGTCATTATTTTAGAAATTACGACATTCATTTGTGTATAAGTTCATCAGCCTTACCCTTGGAGCCCTTGTTTGAGAGGCCCGGTTCCGCTTCCCTTAGCTATCTGTATGTTGGTCCACATTTACTGTGGACCAACATGCGGTCAAGGTGCTGTGACGGAAAATTTGACACCTGTCTGAAAAGTTATTGTCTGCAATGGTTCAGATCTTCAGGGGATGGTTGAGATGCGTCAACAAGCGTGCCAGTATCCAGCACGAGGCTGTTTGGTATATAGGTAATTAGAAAACACTGAGGCAATATCAGCGGCTCGAACGCACATCCCTGGACACACACACACACCTGGACACACACACCCCTGGATACACACATCCCTGGACACACACCACCTGGACACACTCACCTGGACGCACACACCCCTGGACACACACACACACACCTGGACACACACACACACACCTGGACACACACACACCTGAACACACACACCTGGACACACACACACCTGGACACACACACCCCTGGACACACACACACCTGGACACACACACACCTGGACACACGTTTGCTGACGACGCCAAAATTATGAGAAGGATTAAGACAGAGGAGGACAGCTTGAGACTTCAAGAAGACCTGGACAAGCTGCAGGAATGGTCGAACAAATGGCTGTTAGAGTTTAACCCAAGCAAATGTAATGTAATGAAGATAGGGGTAGGAAGCAGGAGACCAGATACAAGGTATCATTTGGGAGATGAAATACTTCAAGAGTCAGAGAGAGAGAAAGACCTGGGGGTTGATATCACGCCAGACCTGTCCCCTGAAGCTCATATCAAGAGGATAACATCAGCAGCATATGCCAGGTTGGCTAACATAAGAACGGCCTTTAGAAACTTGTGTAAGGAATCTTTCAGAACATTATATACCACATATGTCAGACCAATCCTGGAGTATGCGGCTCCAGCATGGAGTCCCTATCTAGTCAAGCATAAGACTAAACTGGAAAAGGTTCAAAGGTTTGCCACCAGACTAGTACCCGAGCTGAGAGGTATGAGCTACGAGGAGCGACTGCAGGAATTAAACCTCACTTCGTTGGAAGACAGAAGAGTTAGGGGGGACATGATCACCACATTCAAGATTCTCAGGGGAATCGACAGGGTTGATAAAGACAGGCTGTTTAACAAGGGGCACACGCACTAGGGGACACAGGTGGAAACTGAGTGCCCAAATGAGCCACAGAGATATTAGAAAGAACTTTTTTAGTGTCAGAGTGGTTGACAAATGGAATGCATTAGGAAGCGATGTGGTGGAGGCTGACTCCATACACAGTTTCAAATGTAGATATGATAGAGCCCATTAGGCTCAGGAAACTGTACACCTGTTGATTGACGGTTGAGAGGCGGGACCAAAGAGCCAGAGCTCAACCCCCGCAAGCACAACTAGGTGAGTACAACTAGGTGAGTACACACACACACACACACACACTCACACACACACACCTGGACACACACACCTGAACACACACCCCTGGACACACACCTGGACACACACACCCCTGGACACACACACCTGGACACACACACACACCTGAACACACACACCTGGACACACACACACCTGGACACACACACCCCTGGACACACACACCTGGACACACACACACACCTGAACACACACACCTGGACACACACACACCTGGACACACACACCCCTGGACACACACACACCTGGACGCACACACCCCTGGACACACACACACACACACCTGGACACACACACACACCTGGACACACACACACCTGGACACACACACATCTGGACACACACACACCTGGACACACACCACCTGGACACACACACACCTGGACACACACCACCTGGACACACACACACCTGGACACACACCACCTGGACACACACACACCTGGACACACACCACCTGGACACACACACACCTGGACACACACCACCTGGACACACACACACCTGGACACACACCACCTGGACACACACACCACCTGGACACACACACACACACCTGGACACACACACCTGGAGACACAACCCAAGACTTCTCGGACACAGATCACCACCTTAACAAACACATTACTCTAACTAATTGACTTTATTTGATGAGTTTATGATGATCATCTGACTATTTACCGCCACTTAAAGTATCATCAGACCGCTTTATTGATTATACAACATCCTTCATTAGTTTCTCCATTATTTACATAATTATAACACAGAAGCTGTTCGCTTGTCAGGAGAAAATTACCTTCCTGACATTCATATGAACATTTGCTAATTTATCTGAACGTCTGCCAATTAGCAAATCCCCAATTCAGAGTTCTGAATTTGTATTATTTTTTCTACCACAGACGTGGCCAGACATTCACAATGCTAACCAGCATATGTACATTTTCTTCTGTCCTCCATGGACAGGGTTAGGGAGCTGTTAAATGTACTTTCCATGAGGAAAACCGCTTCTGGGGGCAAGAAAATCGAGATTTTCATGGTCCCAGAAGGCCTATTGGCCTATACGAGGCAGCTCTCCTCTTTATAGCCACCCAAACTCATTCGTAAATATGTTTAACCTACGCTTGAAACCCTCCAGTAATCCTGCGTGTGGAATGCTACGCAGTAATTGGTTCCATAAATCAAGAATTCTGTTGCTATACCAGTATTTACCCAGGTCACCATTTTTAGTATAAAATCATGATAAATAACTCCAAAATATTGCTTAAAATACCCACGTAAGTTTGATCAAGTTAACTTTAAAGAAAACAATTTAAATTCAGTTGACCAGACCACACACTAGAAGGTGAAGGGACGACGACGTTTCGGTCCGTCCTGGGGCCAGATTCACGAAGCAGTTACGCAAACACTTAGGAACCTGTACATCTTTTCTCAATCTTTGGCGGCTTTGTTTCCAATTATTAAACAGTTAATGAGCTCCGAAGCACCAGGAGGCTGTTTATAACAATAACAACAGTTGATTGGCAAGTTTTCATGCTTGTGAACTGTTTAATAAATGTAACCAAAGCCGTCAAAGATTGAGGAAAGATGTACACGTTCGTAAGTGCTTGCGTAAGTTCTTTCGTGAATCTGGCCCCAGGACCATTCTTAAGTCGATGTTATTGCGACTCATTGTCGAGTTATTTTTGTTATTGCTGTTATTGTTATTGTCGAGTTATTGCGACTCCTCGCCTGCGAATTTAAATTAAACTAACACAATGATACAACTAACATGATATCATTGCACATGAGTATCATTAATTGTATTAGTGTATTGCAAAAAAAATACATTAGACAAATAAATCTACAATATTTTGAGTGCGATGTACGATGTACAGCAATGCTAAATGTTGCAAGGAAAATCTTCGTGAACTTAACGAGATTAAATTGAGCTTGCATTACTAAATTGATATATGAAATTACGTCGAACATTTAGCATTGCATAAGATGACCATTGCAAGCACAGAACGCAGTACTGAAGCAGTCTGCAACGTGAACATAAGGTCACGAGAACGCATTAGAGCGTTCACAAATGGACGAACGCATTAGGGAGGTCACAACTTCAAAAACGCATTCGGGTGTTCACATTTGTTATAGAGCGTTCGCAGTTGCATGAGAGCGTTCACATTGCACGAGAGCGTTCACAGTTGCATGAGAGCGTTCACAGTTGCATGAGAGCGTTCACAGTTGCATGAGAGCGTTCACAGTTACATGAGAGCGTTCACAGTTGCAAGAGAGCGTTCACGATTGCAAGAGAGCGTTCACAATTGCGCGAGAGCGTTCACAGTTGCATGAGAGCGTTCACAGTTGCATGAGAGCGTTCACAGTTGCATGAGAGCGTTCACAGTTGCATGAGAGCGTTCACAGTTGCATGAGAGCGTTCACAATTGTAAGAGAACGTTCACAGTTGCAAGAGAGCGTTCACAATTGTGATAGAGAGTTCACAATTGCAGTGTTTGAAAGCGTTGAGAATTATTTTTACATATTCTATAAAATGGGTCTTGTAGCGCAATGGTCTGCGTCCTCGGCTCACAACCGCGGACCCCGAGTTTGAACATAGTGGGAGGGGACAGAGACGGTTGGGCACGTTTTCTTTTAAATTGATGAACCTGTTCACTTTCCAGGAACCCGGCGCCAGACACAACAAACTGGTAACGCCAGACAAAAGTGTTTTGCTCATTCCTACCAAAGAATAATACCAGTAATTGAAAAATTAATAATAATGACACAGAAAATCTTTTTCAGCCAAAACTTCAGAACTGAAATTTGCCGTCAATATTTATTTAACAAAATTGTGAAAGTTATACAGTTGTATTTAGAGCGTTTTGAATAAAACATGAACCGAGTAACAATTTCTTCACAAAAGAATATAAAACGAATATTTTTATTGATACAACATAGGAATTAGGTCGTTCATTTATGGCGAATATTGGTATGAAAAGCTAGGATGTATTTTTAATTTAAACTGAACAAAATTGAGGTTCTGTCCCTCCAGTGGCTGTGAGGCAGGTTAACCCCCCCTCCAGTGGGTGTGAGGCAGGTTAAGACTCCTTCCAGTTGGCTGTGAGGCAGGTTAAGACACCCCCTCCAGTGGGTGTGAGGCAGGTTAACACCCCCTCCAGTGGTTGTGAGGCAGGTTAAGACCCCCTCCAGTGGCTGTGAGGCAGGTTAAGAACCCCCTCCAGTGGGTGTGAGGCATGGCAGGTTACAACCCCCTCCAGTGGGTGTGAGGCAGGTTAAGACCCCCCCATGGGTGTGAGGCAGGTTAAGACTCCTTCCAGTGGGTGAGGCAGGTTAAGACCCCCACCAGTGGTGTGAGGCAGGTTAACACCTCCCCAGTGGTGTGAGGCAGGTTAAGACCCCCTCCAGTGGCTGTGAGGCAGGTTAACACCTCCTCCAGTGGGTGTGAGGCAGGTTAACACCTCCTCCAGTGGGTGTGAGGCAGGTTAACACCCCCTCCAGTGGGTGTGAG
>WNGS01090035.1:168611-184981 GCA_020271785.1 Procambarus virginalis
CCCCATCCTCTGCTAGAGGCTCGGCGGCGTGCCGCTCCCGGCTCCTAGGCCCGGCAACACTCTGGTGCCTAACAGGAGAACAAATCCACGCTTGGTGTCAAGGGAACACAAGGGTACCGATCTGCGACAACAGGACCGGTCTTGTGTCGCTCCCTGATGCGGGCCCGGCGGCGGCTCCCCGGCCACAGGCCCGGCGGCGGCGGCCCCGGCAACAGGCCCGGCGGCGGCGGCCCCGGCAACAGTCTGGCGACGAACTTGTCGCTTACGACCACGCTTGCGTTGTTTTTCTTTCCAGGCTCCGTTGACACAGTTGAGAGAGTTTCTTCCTGCTTTTGCAAGGCAGCTGGATTAACCGCCTTCTTTGAACGTGTTTTAATCTTGCGAGTAGTCCAGGGGCCCCGGGCCCACCCTCCCCAGGGGCCCCGGCGCCACCCTCCCCAGGTCCCCGGCGCCACCCTCCCCAGGTCCCCCGGCGCCACCCTCCCCAGGTCCCCCGGCGCCACCCTCCCCAGGTCCCCCGGCGCCACCCTCCCCAGGAGCCCCGGCGCCACCCTCCCAGGAGCCCCGGCGCCACCCTCCCCAGGAGCCCCGGCGCCAGCCTCCCCAGGAGCCCCGGCGCCAGCCTCCCCAGGAGCCCCGGCGCCAGCCTCCCCAGGAGCCCCGGCGCCAGCCTCCCAGGAGCCCCGGCGCCAGCCTCCCCAGGAGCCCCGGCGCCTGTAGAGGTTCCAATATCACGCCCGGCATCGCCCCCTGATGTTCCAGAATCCCCAGTACTGCCACCAGAGGCCCCAGTGGCCCCAGCACCACTACGGAGGCCCCAGCATGTAACAGCACATTAGTGTTCTGTCCAGGAACCAAACTATCACGCACTTCAACTTCTCCGTACGCGTCTTCGTCAGCATGCCGCCAGCCGTCAGGGTCGAGGCCCGAAACAGACTCCCGCCAACACCTAGACGCGTCGTTCCGAGACGACACCGATTCTGCATCCTGCCAAACCTGGTCACCGTTTTTCCTTGTGTTATCGCCTAGTTCAGTTGGGTCCTCGCAGCGTGTCTCCAGGCCACTTTCCATCATATCTATGCGGTCTGAAGTATCTGCACGATGCATTGCATTCAAGTTATTCTCTGTAGAGAGACCTTCATTTTCAACCTTATTAATTTGCGTCCGTAGGCAATTTTCTAAAATATTCCTTTCTATTTTTGTCTCTTCAAGACTTATGCCTATAATACTTTTAAAACCTTCCCTGGTTTGGAGTAGCTGTCCTGGTTCTAACAATCCTAAGCACTCTTTGAAGTCAAATAACCCGTGTCTCGAGGCATTTTGTACTTTACTCTCCATGCGTCCACGAATACCCGTCAATGACGATTCTGTAAAGATAAAAATCACTTTAGATTATAGTCATGATTTATATGAAGTGAAGAATAGTCTACCATTGTTATTTTAACTATTAGGTTATTTACTTTTTCTAGATCGGGGATATTATCCTGCCGAATAAATTGTTCACTTATCTAGGATGCATGGAATGAACATTTGATTTACTCAATATATATTTATGTAATTACCTAGACATGTCCACTGAGGAAACATTACTCGACAAATACAGCTGCAACCAACATAACCAGTTCGTCAGCCTACTTAACTGAAGTATATTGAACCCAACACATGATACATCTCGTATTAATATCGGCAGCAACTTACCATTATGAAGGGCTAAAATACACATCTTAAAATAGGATTCCAACGGTTGCTGGAGAATAAAAGCCTAAGAATGAGCGAGGGACAGAGAGCTCCAACAAGTGTCTCCACTGTACTCTCGGGAAGAAGTGTACAGACCAACGCTGACCACCAGCGACGACAACAATTAAAGTAAGCGGTAAAGAAACTGTGTGATGATCTGCGTCACGTGGCCACTTTCAGTTTTTGCCGTCAGTCAATAGATGGCGCTGTCGACGGACCTGTCAGGACAGTCAAATCAGAAACTTGATTCCCTCACTGGGTGTACATTTATAATTAGGAAAGTTTATATAATATTACAGTATATCACAGTACATTAATTACATGCCATAATAACATTATAACAAGTAGACATTGTCGTTATCAGAATCTTAAACTGTATTACAGATGGGGACACACCAGACATTTGTACAGCTGAACAACCACTTTCTTTTTCTTAAGTCAAACGTTTGTTTTACTATTCCCAGGGTTTGGTTGACCTTTTTTTAGTTTCTACCTTTTGGGCAACTTTTAAAGCTTACAGAGACAAGCCGCCTGTAGAGTAAAAAGGGCGGGAAAGGAAGCCGTGTGACAGTATAGGCGAGAATCGCCCCTTGGCCTCCAATCAGGAATTATTACCAGTAGTAACTGCCATTGTAGACGAGTTTGGGATATTGTAACCTATACATGTTTGGGTGACATTATCAAAGAGTTTAGTTTGTTGTTTAATAGTCATGGGTACAGCTGTCTGATATTGCAAGTGTAATGAAGTGTTATCAGAGCTGAGACGAGGCGTGGAGCAGACCACAGAGTGAGACCGGGTGTAGGATGTGTAGCTCCAATGCGGGACGAGAGCGAGTCTTCTCTGTAGCCAGGCTGTAGCGTCTTGCGAGAGTAGGAAACTAGACTATTGTGTTAAATTGTTGCTGGTGAATGCGATGGTGTTGAACATCCGAAGTATATACAGAACCTCAGTCACTGAACCGTTGCTGGAGTTAGACTGTCGACGTTCCTGTTATTGTTTTTGTTGTCTTAGATTCAGCTACTCGGAACAAAAAGTTCCAAGCTGCATGGGCTGTGGCGAGCCCGTAAGTGGAGGCTCTTTGGAGCCATTATCTGTATCAATAGCTGATACTAGAGATCTGGGGATGGATGATAAGGGGTCTTCATGGTGGTTTTCAGCCCTGGAGGGCTGGCTGTACCAGTTATGGAGCTGGTGGGATTAGTGTCGACCTCTAGGTTTTCCGTTTTTTCTTTACCTGAGACTTTGGCCGAGCAGTGCTGTCGTTGGAGTTTGGTGAGATGGCCTCCACGAGGAGGTCTTGTTCCAGTAGGTGTCGGATTTGTGGTGCAGTGATTGGGTATAGAGGTTATGTGCAGTGATGTGAAATCTTGAGGAAGACGAACAGTAGAATGGGCCCGAGTATGTTGGTGAAGTCGTATGGATCCTGTGCCAGTGGTGTGGGTTGTGTGGATGTAGCGGTGTTGACCGTCCTGTTGAGTGCTGCAGCAGCCGGGGCCACGGGGAAGGATTGCTTTGAGCCGTTATGTATCTACAGTGCTCCAGAGCAGGTCCATCAGGAGGAGACAAATGCAGGATAGGTCTTAGCGATGGAGGCCCAGAACATGACGGGCCCGGGCAATAACGGGACAGCTGGCAACATTCACCAGGCTTGACTGCCTGGGTTTTGTCGAGGCCATAGAGGACCTCTGAGCCTACCAACATATCACGAACGATAGTATTGAAGCAGAAGACGTGGGTTAAGCCGGGAGTGATAGAGGAGGTTGCATGTGTCACGCGTGCAATTGTGTATTCAATATCATATTTTAGGTTGCGAGTCTTATAAATTGCGAGGTAAATGCTGCCAAGTACCAGATCTTGGCTATACTGTAAGGCATGACCAGGTGCACCCTCCGGGTCCAAGAGCTTGTGTCTTGCTTGCAAGTGAGCATAAGTGGTCATATGAGCTAGGGAGGAGTGGTGGCGTGACTCATACTTAATTTAGCTAGGCTCTCAAAGTACGAGGCCAACAGAAGCTTTTATGTGAGCTTGTATGAGTGATCTACTCATGGAGGCTGGTGTGGTAGACAGTCTAGACAATGGGATGACACTATGCCGAACCCTTTAAGAATTTCAGCATACAAGAAGCTACCAGTAACTTCAACGACCTGGTATGGCCGGAGTCATGAAAAGCCAAGACAACAGCGAGGAGTTATTAAGGAGGGCCAGAAGGTATTACAGATGCTAGGCCGAGATGGCATACTGCTTCAACCATGATGGGAGAATCTGTTCTGGTGGTTGTCCTGAGCAGTCGAGGAGCAAGCTATTGACACCGTCAGGGTCTCGTGTTCCCGGCTGGTGAAATTACTAATGGTAGCAGGACTGACCTGCGAGTGAGCCTGGTATTACTAGGTACCAGACTGCGAGAAACAGCACCATGGAGTCCTTGTACCGCTAGACTTGTGAGTAACTGGTACATTGTTATATTTGTGTGTAATCTGCCACCCTTACTGTCGCAGTGCGCTCAGAGGCTGCTACAAGAACAATGAAGGTTAGGAAAGAAAGGTAGAGTTCCTGTAGTTATCGGCCATCATCGACCTGCTGTATGTTACTAGTTTTTAACGTCTCCCATGGAAAAAGGTTCCGTTAAGTGGGTATATCCGGAAAACACAAATTTGGCATATTTAGGTCACAGTCCTGGCTTCAACCACAAGCGGTAATGGAACAGTCAATGTTTAACAACTTGTCAAAACAAACAAAACATTCTTTTAACTAACTTTATTTCCATGTGTGGGGAAAGTCCAGATAATGTTCTGGCACTTTCCTCATACATTTGTCTCTAAGGCGATTGGTGGAGCAGCTCAAGGTGCTCATGTGTAACATTGTTTAAAACTGAATAATGTAAATTCATAAAAAGCATCAAATAATTTTCTCTACCAATAAATTAAACTAAAAAAATCTTGTTCCATTTCAATAATGGCACAACTTCCAAAGTCAACTAAACATTTCACATTAGTTTACCTAGTAAATGAACACTTAAAGATTTGCACATTTTCTCAATATTCATTGTCAAGTCTAGCCAACACGTTTGAATATTCTTGAGTACAGTATACCAGCATCGACCACAGATCTAATAAGTCGTTTTCCTGTCATACTCTGAACAAATTAATTTTAAGTTTTACTTTAATCTAGTACAATTTTAGTGAAACATTTACAGGCCTGCTGGCTACATGACGGCCGTCTATGCTACAGACAGACTATGATGTTTACATTCTAAAAAATGTATATCTACATTATGTCAGCCAGTAAGGTGTAGCAATTACAAAAGTACCTCTTACAATGCTTTTTAAACCGTGACTAACTTGATAATCAGTGCAAGAAACACTTGTCTGCTCACAAGGAAACCATATAGAGGATAATTGTCTGATCAACACCTTAGAGCAGGAATCTACTAGTTCCTTAATGTGAACCGACAGGATTTTGCATCACGTTGTACCGTGTGGCAGGAAGCGTAAACTAGGCAATAGGGCGACTAAAAAGACTGGTTAGATACAAATAATTTAGTTAAAAAGGTAATTGACAACTTAAAAAAAAAGCCAATTTAAAATGCATGACGGCAAGGTAAAAATTTTAGCTGCCTCTTATGTCAATTACACAATTTCAGGAATAGCATAGAAGAATTTAAAATACGAACGTTGCAAATACAGAATAAGTATTCGTAATGCCCACTTAACCAGCTAATTTGTACAGTGGAGCCGATGTATGCCTCTTTCATAGATTTGGGCAAAATGTCAGACCATACGAATGCCAGATTAATGAACACTAAAGATGCAGGGCTAAATAAAATTTAAATGAAACATGTGTGAGCGAGGCACGAGTTAAAACCAACTTCTTCCCAAAGTCTTAGGCTAGAAAAGTGGTTCAATTCCATCTAAACTGCCCCGTGAATTATCGAGGTACTTCCCTAATACCCTACCGCGCTGACATTTTTTAAAGTTCAATAAGGGCGAGGCTAAAAATTTAAAAAAAAAACTAAATCCGACTTTTGATTCACTTCAATAAAATTCTAGTAAAATATTTTGCACGAGCTCAATTAAAATAGATTTCTATTAGGCATGTTCTCTTATTTCAGATCCTACAACAAAGTTTGAAAGTTTGGTAACTGTTCACTATGGTGTCTAGCTCAAAACCTCTCATGGGCCAGTTGTGTTAATATCCAAGTTCCCTTCTCCAAAGGAACAATCAAGACCTCTTGACAGGCATCACGTTCTCCAGCGCCACGGACTTGGTAAACCTTGTGCCTCTGAACGTCTCGCAGCATCTGGGTCCCCACAAACGGCCAGTGTTACACGCTGAAACAGTCAAGTCGTAATGAATGAATAATATTTAAAAAGATAAACATTTAAGGTTCAGTTTCTTATTAAAAGGTAGAGGGGGGGGGGGTGGTGTTAGGTGTTTAACACCTATCACCCGTTAAATAAGTACCTGTAGTGGGTAATGTTAACATGTGTTTACCGACCTGGGGCAAATTTGAAATAAAAAATATAGTCAAAAGGCACAAAGCTCTGGAGGCTGCGTGCGTCAAATGTGCAGGTATTCAGAAAGGCTAAATATCACCAAGGATGCCAATACGAGAACAAAAGTGTACAAGTGGCAGTGAGTTAAGCTTGTATGATCAATACAAACTAGCCGGAGCAGTTTCCCACCGTCTATATTATGGTGTAGAACATAAGAACATAAGAACATAACAAAGGCAACTGCAGAAGGCCTATTGGCCCATACGAGGCAGCTCCTATTTATAACCACCCAATCCCACTCATATACATGTCCAACCCATGCTTGAAACAATCGAGGGACCCCATAAGAACATAAGAACAAAGTTAACTGCAGAAGGCCTATTGGCCCATACGAGGCAGCTCCTCGTATGTAGAAGGCAGGCAAGGGGGGGACAGGTTACGTTTAAGTGTAGTTTATTACCTGTAACACTAGACCAATGACCATGCCAACAGTCGTCGTTCGAGGAATGAATGACAGGGTAGAAACCTGAACCAGGAACGGCCTTTTGTTAAAAAAAATGAATTCCACCCCCCCTCCTTAGCATTAGTCGCTGCACGCTCATTTAAGATACCAATGGGTGGAAATCTACCAAAATGTCTAGCAATTTGTGGATCACTTTGCGTTTTCATAAAGTTCTATTTGCCGCATTAATAATACCTTAACGGCAGGATGTGTTCGAAAGCCGGTTACGGTTTGAGAGGCAGCCATTCACCCTGGACGCTCACCTTGCCCGGCTTGCATAGTGTTCCTTAGTGATGCCTTGCTACTGCACTTGAAGGAGTCGTGTTACCAGCCATGGACGCCGTTTAGCTACAATTCAGACCGCACTAATCTATTTAAATAAAATTCTTAAAAGCGAATGCGTTCTTTTAGCAGCAAGTAGGCTTGTGGTCGTACACGAATAATTTCTTTGTAAAACAAGTACATTCGTCTTCCATACAAGTAGCATTACTATTATTAGTAAAAATAAATTAAAATTTACAAAATCGGGAAATTTCAATTATTAAGCGACATGAACCTTTTCATCGCCCCCACTGTGGGGATTTTGTGGAAGATTACAATTTACCAAAATTATATTACTAAATTTTTTAAATCTAGCACATTGTTCACTCATTTTAATTTAGTTACTTAACCAATGTTTGCCAAAACTGCCGAATGTCAAAATATACCTGGAAAAGACTAAGGCAAATGAAGGGCACCTTCGACAAGCCGTCTGCTGCCTGTCCTGGTCCAGGCCACTAGGATAAATAACTGAACAGGAGAGGCTTGGGAATATAGTAGACCCGGGCACCACCGGTTACCTCATATTTAAGAAAAATTATACTAGTGTTCTCCAATAGTGACCAATTAGCCATAAATTAGTTATATATCGTATTTGGTCTGAAATAAACTAACCCTCCCTTTGCTGCGAGAATATTTGGGGTCTAAGTTTATAGCCAAGTGGACCGAAGTTACAATTCTTGGTGCGAAAGTTGTCCAAAACAAGAACCTAGAGCCAAAATACCGAAGACCAAGAATGGTTTCACCACAAGAGGTATATAATCTAGTTAACAACAGTTGCCACCAAGAATATACTTACAAGTCTCAAGAACTGATGGCAGGTACTTGGCCGTCTATTATACTAGCAATTTCCAGTGAAATTATCTAGCACATCACTAAGCTTTTTGTAGTCTGGTAATTCATTGCTCAGGCGAAATAAAGAATCTGAAAATTTATAAAAAAGTTAAAAATCATTTCACCTATCTAAATAAAAAATGGAAATGTACGTTTGTTCATAATCTCTAATCTACGAAAGTTCTTCACAGATAGTTTTGAAATTTTTACACAATGTTCCATTCGTATCCGAGCGGGTTTTTATATACATACTATATAGATGTCATGTCTGACTGAAAAAAAACTCATGTAGAGGAAATTTTCGTAACTTCTTATACTTACTATGTACATGCCTCACATGTGACAGGAAAAAAAACACGCTTTTGAAAAACGCCATCTGTTGGACTTAAGATGACAGGGGAGCGAGGGAAGTTGGGGGAAGAGGGATTGGAGAATGGTAGAAGGGATGACAAGAGGAATGGTGGAGAGGATGAGGGAAGATTGGAATGATGGGAGGACATGGTAGGGTTGCTGTGGCTCAGCAACGCAGTGACGCCGAGCCACAGCAACACGTGGCCGGGTACATCTAGAAAAAAATAGGGCACAAAAGCCAGTTACCTCATTAATATAAGAGGAAATTTATGCTTCAAATCCCGGCAAAGCCAATATTTCCACTTAAAATACAGTAGGCAATTTAAAGTCAACACTAGCAAATTTAAAAAAATTACTTAAAAAAAAACTACCTAGCCTAATATGATTCATTCGATTGGCAAATTTACAAAATATTGTAATCTGTGCGCCCTAGTTACTTCCTAAATGGATAAGCTACTGTGTGTAAATCAAAATCTAACTTCGTGACCTTCAATAATTGAAATTGTCACTACAGTATCTTACCTTTCTCTTTCACCAGTCTTTTTAAGAACCGTTTTTAGCCACAGTAAGATGTCCGTTTATTCCATCTAGCATCGACTTGCTTATGTCGGGCTGCAGCCTTGTTAGTCTGTACTAGAAGAGTCAGATTCTTCATCGCTACTAGACGAGTCAGAATCTTTATCCGAACTAGAAGAGTCGCAATCTTTATCTATACTAGAGGAAAAAGATTCTTCATCTGTACTAGACGAGTAGGAATCTTCATCTAAACTTAAGTCCGCGTTTTCTCGGGGAGTATTGTCCAAATAGAAAGCTGCTGTAGTGAACAACACACACATGACGAGGAGCAGCGCGTTAGCACGATTTTGCCGAATCGTGGCCTCGTCAGTCAAGGAGGCCCCTTCGATTTCAGCTGAACGATCTCTACGAACTTTTTCAATAAATGAATCTATTATTTCTCGAGACGTATAGGACCGAGGGGCACCGCTCAGCTCGCGAGAAATAACCGCAGCTCTTATGTTGTGCACACGGGCGTCCTCGTCCCGAGGCCTGGCAGCACCAGGAAGTCTTGTTTTACGACCAGGCTTGCGACTGTAAGTCTTTAAAGGCTTCGTTAACACAATTGAAAGCTTTTCTTCCCGCCTTCGCAATGCGGCCGTGTTAACCGTCTTTTTTACACGTCGTGGAGCTCTTGCAGAGCTCCTGGCACCGCCACGCCCAGCAACGCTGCTAGGCGTCTCAGCACCCCACCGAGTCCTAGTACTGCTACCAGAGGTTCCAGCACCGCCAGTACTGCGTCCAGAGGCCCTAGTACTGCGTCCAGAGGACCTAGCACCGCGCCCAGAAGCCCTAGGACCCCCAGTACTGCGCCCAGAAGCTCTAGTACTGCGCCCAGAGGACCTAGCACCCCCAGTACTGGGCCTAGAACCCCCAGTGGTGCGCCCGGAGACCCCAGTACTGCGCCCGGAGGTCCTAGCACCCCCAGTATTGCGCCCAGAAGCCCCAGTACTGCGCCCAGAGGTCCCAGCACCCCCAGGACTGCGCCCGGAGGCCTTAGCACCGCCAGAGGTCTTAGCACCCCCAGGACTGCGCCCAGAGGCACCCCCAGGACTGCGCCCAGAGGCACCCCCAGTACTGCGACCAGAGGCACCCCCAGTACTGCGACCAGAGGCACCCCCAGGACTGCGACCAGAGGCACCCCCAGGACTGCGACCAGAGGCACCCCCAGGACTGCGACCAGAGGCACCCCCAGGACTGCGACCAGAGGCACCCCCAGGACTGCGACCAGAGGCACCCCCAGGACTGCGACCAGAGGCACCCCCAGTACTGCGCCCAGAGGCCCCAGCACCCCCAGTACTGCGCCCAGAGGCCCCAGCACCCCCAGTACTGCGCCCAGAGGCCCCAGCACCCCCAGTACTGCGCCCAGAGGCCCCAGCACCCCCAGTACTGCGCCCAGAGGCCCCAGCACCACCACCGGAGGCTCCAGCACCAGAGGCCCCAGCACCACTACCGGAGGCCCCAGCATCTAACAGCACATTAGTGCTCTTGTTCTGGCCAGGAACCAAAGTATCACGCACTTCAACTTCTCCGTACGCGTCTTTGTCAGCATGCCGCCAGTCGTCAGGGTCGAGGCCTGAAACCGACTCCCGCCAATAACTAGACGCGTCGTTCCGAGCCGACAGTGATTTTGCATCCTGCCAAACCTGGTCACCGTTTTTCCAGGCTTTGTCAAATACTGGCTCATTCTGGCACTCGCATCGTCTCTCCTGCCCACTTTCCAGCATATCCTCGAGGTCACCATCTTTGTGATCTGGTAAAGTATCTGTATAAGCATAAGAGCTTTCTAAACACGCATTATATTTTGAGTAGTTATTTGCAGGATTAATTGCATTCAAGTCGTTCTTTGTCGCGAGACGGCCATTCTCAATCACATCAATTTGAGTCCGTAGGCAAGGCTTTGAAATATTTCCCTCTTTCACTTCATGTTCAAGACTAATAAATCCTACAATGCTATTTTTAAAATCTTTCCTAGTTTCGAGTGGCTGTCCTGGTACGACCAATCTTAGAGACTCTTGGAAGTTTAATAGCGTTCGTCTTTTCAAACCATTTTGTACTTCACTTTCCAGGCGTCCACGTATACCCATCAAGGATTCTGTAAAATAAAACTTATTACATATTAGTTATGATTTATATGAATTTTAGACAAGCATTTCAGTATTAACCTTTTAACCCGATTGGGTCATCCATATCCGAGAATTATCCTGATAAATTACATCTTTCTCACATCCCACACTTAATCTGTACGTATACCAACTATCCACTTTTAACTACCAAACTTTTCTTAGGCTGCATGGAATAAATTATGATTGAATTAATAGTTTTTAGTGTAATTACAAGGAAAATTTTGACCGAGGAAAACCATCACTCGAGAAGTAACGAACTATATGTACGCCGAAGACTATTTAACCGAAGTATATTGTACCCAACACATCATACATCTTGTATTAATATCGGCAGCAACTCACCATTACGAAGGGCTAAAATACACATCTTAAAATAGGATTCCAACGGTTGCTGGAGAATAAAAGCCTAAGGATGAGCGAGGAGCAGAGAGCTCCAACAAGTGTCTCCACTGTACTCTCGGGAAGAAGTGTACAGACCAACGCTGACCACCACCGACGACAACAATTAAAGTAAGCGGTAAAGAAACTGTGTGATGATCTGCGTCACGTGGCCACTTTCGGTTTTTGCCCTCAATCAATAGATGGCGCTGTCGACGGACCTGTCAGGACAGTCAAATCAGAAGCTTTATTCCCTCACTGGGTGTACATTTATAATTAGGAAAGTTTACATAATGTTCCAGTATATTAAATACATTTCACGTTTTTCCCTTTAGTAAGTTATTTTTCTGTTACTCTTTTCTTAATTTTTTTTATTTACCGAGTATTGTGTACTTTTTGAATTGATTGTCATGTAATTTCTTGTATTTCTTTGTTAAAGTGTTTACTTATGTTCATTCTCTTCCTGGTTCATTGTTATTGTTGGACCTATTGAGCTATGTTGATGATACATAAATAACACATAACTGTTGATGATACATAAATAACACATAACTGTTGATGATACATAAATAACACATACTGTTGATGATACATAAATAACACATAACTGTTGATGATACATAAATAACACATAACTCACAACTTTCTTGCACAACATTACTGAATTGGGGGTTTTAGACTTAATTGCCAGCTAGCATTCCTTAAGTCTGCTTTTAACACTGGTGAGACATAACACTGGTGAGACATAACACTAGTGAGACATAACACTGGTGAGACATAACACTGGTGAGACATAACACTGGTGAGACATAACACTGGTGAGACATAACACTAGTGAGACATAACACTAGTGAGACATAACACTGGTGAGACATAACACTGGTGAGACATAACACTAGTGAGACATAACACTGGTGAGACATAACACTAGTGAGACATAACACTAGTGAGACATAACACTGGTGAGACATAACACTGGTGAGACATAACACTAGTGAGACATAACACTAGTGAGACATAACACTGGTGAGACATAACACTGGTGAGACATAACACTGGTGAGACATAACACTGGTGAGACATAACACTAGTGAGACATAACACTAGTGAGACATAACACTGGTGAGACATAACACTGGTGAGACATAACACTAGTGAGACATAACACTAGTGAGACATAACACTGGTGAGACATAACACTAGTGAGACATAACACTAGTGAGACATAACACTGGTGAGACATAACACTGGTGAGACATAACACTAGTGAGACATAACACTAGTGAGACATAACACTGGTGAGACATAACACTAGTGAGACATAACACTGGTGAGACATAACACTAGTGAGACATAACACTGGTGAGACATAACACTAGTGAGACATAACACTGGTGAGACATAACACTGGTGAGACATAACACTGGTGAGACATAACACTGGTGAGACATAACACTGGTGAGACATAACACTGGTGAGACATAACACTGGTGAGACATAACACTGGGATACATAACACTGGTGAGACATAACACTGGTGAGACATAACAATGGTGAGACATAACACTGGTGAGACATAACACTGGTGAGACATAACACTGGTGAGACATAACATGGTGAGACATAACACTGGTGAGACATAACACTGGTGAGACATAACACTAGTGAGACATAACACTAGTGAGACATAACACTAGTGAGACATAACACTGGTGAGACATAACACTAGTGAGACATAACACTAGTGAGACATAACACTGGTGAGACATAACACTGGTGAGACATAACACTGGTGAGACATAACACTAGTGAGACATAACACTAGTGAGACATAACACTGGTGAGACATAACACTGGTGAGACATAACACTGGTGAGACATAACACTAGTGAGACATAACACTGGTGAGACATAACACTGGTGAGACATAACACTAGTGAGACATAACACTGGTGAGACATAACACTAGTGAGACATAACACTGGTGAGACATAACACTGGTGAGACATAACACTGGTGAGACATAACACTGGTGAGACATAACACTAGTGAGACATAACACTGGTGAGACATAACACTGGTGAGACATAACACTGGTGAGACATAACACTAGTGAGACATAACACTAGTGAGACATAACACTGGTGAGACATAACACTAGTGAGACATAACACTGGTGAGACATAACACTGGTGAGACATAACACTAGTGAGACATAACACTGGTGAGACATAACACTAGTGAGACATAACACTGGTGAGACATAACACTAGTGAGACATAACACTAGTGAGACATAACACTAGTGAGACATAACACTAGTGAGACATAACACTGGTGAGACATAACACTGGTGAGACATAACACTGGTGAGACATAACACTAGTGAGACATAACACTAGTGAGACATAACACTGGTGAGACATAACACTGGTGAGACATAACACTGGTGAGACATAACACTGGTGAGACATAACACTAGTGAGACATAACACTGGTGAGACATAACACTGGTGAGACATAACACTAGTGAGACATAACACTGGTGAGACATAACACTGGTGAGACATAACACTGGTGAGACATAACACTGGTGAGACATAACACTGGTGAGACATAACACTGGTGAGACATAACACTGGTGAGACATAACACTGGTGAGACATAACACTGGTGAGACATAACACTGGTGAGACATAACACTGGTGAGACATAACACTGGTGAGACATAACACTAGAGAGACATAACTCGTCTCGTAGATAAGATGTATGGTAGATTTTTAGACCAAGAATTATTACCATGACTTCAGTTTGAATGTTGTCTTTTCATATCGCTTTGAGAATGCGTGCATAAGACTATGAAGTCTTATAGTCTTAAGACATAAGACTATGAAGTCTTATAGTCTTAAGACATAAGACTATGAAGTCTTATAGTCTTAAGACATAAGACTATGAAGTCTTATAGTCTTAAGACATAAGACTATGAAGTCTTATAGTCTTAAGACATCATTGAAGGAGCATACATATGATGTGAACATCAGTTTAAATATGGCAATAGAAGACCCAGGACCATTCTAGGACATGAGTGTTAGTGTCCTGAGACGACTTCTAAACGTTACACTCACGTCCGTCCTTGGGTGTGTACTCATCTATTTGCTTCCACAATCTGCTCCTTAAGTGCATTCCATTTTCCCACTACTCTCACGCTAAAAGAAAACTTCCTAACATCTCTGTGACTCATCTGAGTTTCCAGCTTCCATCCATGTCCCCCTCGTTCTGTTACTATTACGTGTGAACATTTCGTCTATGTCCACTCTGTCAATCCCTCTGAGTATCTTATACGTTCCTATCATGTCTCCCCCTCTCCTTCCTTTTTTCTAGTGTCGTAAGGCTCAGTTCCTTCAGGCACTCTTTATACCCCATCTCTCGTAACTCTGGGACGAGTCTCGTTGCAAACCTCTGAACCTTTTCTAGTTTCCTTATGTGTTTCTTCAGGTGGGGACTCCATGATGGCGCGGCATACTCTAAGACTGGCCTTACGTAGGCAGTGTAAAGAGCCCTAAACGCCTCCTTTTAGGTTTCTGAATGATGTTCTAATTTTTGCCAGTGTAGAGTACGCTGCTGTCGTTATCCTATTTATATGTGCCTCAGGAGATAGATTAGGTGTTATGTCCACACCCAGGTCTCTTTCTCGCGTCGTCACAGGTAGGCAGTTCCCCTTCATTGTGTACAGTCCCTTTGGTCACCTATCTCCTAGTCCCATTTCCATAACTTTACATTTGCTCGTGTTGAACTCCAGTAGCCATTTCTCTGACCATCTCTGCAACCTGTTCAAGTCCTCATGGAGGATCCTACAATCCTCATCTGTCACAACTCTTCTCATCAACTTTGCGTCATCTGCAAACATCGACATGTATGATTCCACTCCTGTAAACATGTCATTAACGTATATTAGGAATATGATTGATCCCAGCACCGATCCTTGAGGTACTCCACTCGTTACTGTTCGCGAGTCCGACTTCTCGCCCCTTACCATTACCCTCTGGCTCCTTCCTGTTAGGTAGTTCCCTACCCATGCTAGGACCTTCCCGCTTACTCCCGCCTGCCTCTCAAGTTTGTAAAGCAGTCTCATGTGCGGTACTGTATCAAAGGCCTTTTGGCAGTCCAGAAATATGCAGTCTGCCCAACCTTCTCTGTCCTGCCTTATCCTCGTTAATTTATCATAGAATTCCAAAAGGTTTATTAGGCAAGATTTCCCTTTCCAGAACCCATGTTGATGTTTGTTTACAAACCTACCGATGAAAAAGTACAAATGTTTGCGACAAGGTTGGGACCAGAGCAAAATGGACTGATCTATGAGGACAGGTTAACAGAACTAGACCTCAAAATCTTCGATGAGAGAAGAAACTCAGTGGGACATGATAGCAGCATACAAGATACTGAGGGGGTAATTCACAGGTGGACAAGGACAGCCTCTTTTCAAGAGAGAGAGAAAGTAGGAGACAAAACACGAAAGGGGAAGCTGGAAATTCAAATGAGTCGAAGAAAAGTGAGGGAAATAGAGATACCTTTACTGGTAATGAACAGGTGAGATCTTGAGGTTATCTTGAGATGATTTCGCGGCTTAGCGTTCCCGCGGCCCGGTCCTCGACCAGGCCTCCTTTTTTGTATGCAGTGACATAGGTCGGATCAGCCGCCCTCATCCAAACCTACATAGAGAGAGGCGACAGTGACTGAAAATCAGAAGAGTTCATTTATAACACAAGAGGCAGGGCATATAGTGCTATACACCCGCCCTCCCTTTGGTTATCGATGGGTAGGTACTGGTAGGTAAATACTACCACCAACCACCACCAACACCAACCACCACCAACACCAACCACCACCAACACCACAGTTCCCCGGGGCACCAGCAGTATTGGGTTCCGGCTCCTATTGTCTAGCCATATCAACTTAGCGAGCTCCCTCGTTACAGTCAGGTCAGGATAATTACTCAACTTAGGAACTTAACCATTGTTGTAAAACTTGGACTTGTATGTCTGGAGGCAGACAAGTTCCGTCCCCCTACATGAGCCT
>WNGS01090038.1:4714-21532 GCA_020271785.1 Procambarus virginalis
CTTTCTGTTCTTTAAGGGCAGAGGACGTGCAGGATGGCTCTGCCCTGGGGCCTCTGTTGCAGGTTCCCGGGGCTGTGGGGATGCCCGCTTGCAATTCTGGGGCTGTATGCCCTACCTGGGTCTTCTGCTTCTGGGTGGATTTTTTTCGTCCCTCTAGTCTGCTTCCTTTCCCCACATTTGCTGGCGTGTTTCGGCTCTATTGTGTCGGTCACGGCTCCTTGGTGTGGTGGCCATTTTCTTTCTGCAGGTAACTCCCCGCTTGGCCACCAAATGGCGCTGCGGTTTGTTTACCTCGGCCAGTGTGGGAGCTTGCTTTTTGCGTGAGTTTCTTTTGTTCACACTTCAAGGGTTTTATCCTCCTGTTGCCATTTCTTTGCTTTTCTGGGGTTTTATGCCGTCTTCTGTTCCTCTGGGAACGCTTGGGTGTTGGTTTTTACACCGGTTTTTGCGTTTTTTATCTGTTTTGGGTCTGTGCTCTAGGGTTTGGGCTCAGTGTCCCTGTCTGTTTATGCTTGCTCCAACTCCTTGTCCCCCGGTTTTCTCTCTGTTTTGGCCATTTCCCTGGGGGTTCTGTCTGTGCTGTGCTTTGCCTGCCCTGCTATGGTGTAATTCTGCCAGCAAATGTGGCAGTTTGGGCTCCCCCGGGTTCGATTCCAGGTTCCTTTGGGTTCTTTGGTTTCGTTCTGGAGTTTCTTCCTCTTGGCCCCTTTGTGGTTCAGGGGCTTTTATTACCTCGTTTGTGGCCCGTTCTGCCTTCTGGGGTTCTGGGGTCTTCCTGGCATACAGGCTGATCTTTTTGGGTCTTGGCACGTGTTGTGGTAGTGCCGGGGCCTGGGTTTTGTTGTCGATGTGGGTGTCGAGTGTTTGTTGTTGTTGGTGCTGTTTTTGTGCTGTTGGTGCCTTCTTCGTCTAGCGCGTGGTGCTCTCTGCCCACAGGTCGGCGGCTTGTCTTTTCTTTCTTCTTTATTTTATTTTTCAATTTTATTTACATGTATGTTTTTATACATTTTTGTGTAGTATATGTATATATATGTACATGTATGCAGTGTGTGAATCTATATATATACATTTTCTTTTGAAGGGTTTCCGTTCCCTTCGCTGTTGATGGGACGCTGGGGGAGCAGCTTGTTCTGTTGGCTCTTGTTGTGGCTGTCTTCCCACCTCTGGTGGCGTTGGCGGCTTCTCCCCCTTTGGGGGGTTTGGGGCTGGCAGGGTAGGCTTCTTTCCCTACGCTTCATGTTATCTTGTGTGGGCGTGTTGGACGTGGTCCTTCCGCCCCATCCTTCCGAGGTTCCTGCCTATTCTAGTGCAGACACGGGCCTTGCGGTTCTTCTGGGCTTATGCAGTCTGCACCCTGGATTCTTTGCCCTCTTCAGAAAACTGTTGTCTCCGGTCCGGCTCTGTTGGGGTCGGGTGCTGGATGGTGTCCTTGGACTCTGGGGTCACTTCTTGGCAGGTTCCTCTCCAGGGTTCCGGGACTGGCACAATCAGTGTTGGGGCTTCGGATTTGCCGCTTTTGTTGCCTTCCCTAGTTTGTAATTGGCACTTAGTGTATTTATGCATATTTATCGGATTTTGGTGATCTGTCTGCATCTGCTCGGGATTCGGTTTCTGGCCTACCTCGACGACTGGCTGGTGTGGGCTCCCAGTTGGTCCGCTTGTCTGCTCACCAGGGGTGTGGTTCTTTCCAGATTGCCGGTTCCGATTCCTGGTGATCTGCAGGCCACTCCATCTGGTTCCGTCCCGGTTCGGACCTAGCTGGGTCTTGTTTAAGACTCTTGGACCACTTCTTTGTCTTTCCCACCAGAAGCGTTGCTGCGGCTGTGGTCCTGCTTATGGCTGTTTATGAGGAGGTCTCGGGTCACTTGGCGGTTGGCCGAGCGGTTGTGCGGAGTCTGAACTTCGCAGTGCTGGTCTGCCCGCCGGGTCAGGTTTGGTTTTGGCATCTGTTCAGTTCCTTCGGGGACTCCCCTTCCGCCTCTCTCGGAATCGCTGGGTTCCTCCTCCGGGGATCTTGTGTTGGTGCTGCGTCACTGGCTTTCTCTCTGAGGTTTTCAGGGTTTCGTGCCTTGGCGCCTCACGAGCCTTCGCTCGATGTGTTCACGGATGGGTCATCTCTCGGCTGGGGCTTTGTGACCAGAATTCACCAGGCCAGCCGGGGATGGTGGGGTCCGTCCGTCCGTTGGGCTCACAGCACGGTTCGGGATTTCGTGGCTGTCTGGTTTGCACTTCGGAGGGTTTGGTCACTCGGGGCTCTCCCATCTGGCTCCATTCTAACTATTTTTTGGTGGTTCATTGCCGGAGCCACGGGGATTCTCTTAGGTCCTTAACCTTTGGGGCTGATTCCTTCAAGTGGCTTGTCTGCTGGATCCTGGGGATTTGGCTAGCTGTTTCATGTCTGGGGTGTCCTACATCCTGGCGGACAACCTGTCTCGGTTCACTCCTCTGTTCACGCTTTGGCCGGTCATCGCCAACTCGTTTCGTTGGCTATGCCGGACGTATGGACTCCTGGACATGGACATCTTCGCGTCGGTGTGATCTCGCCATCTCCCTTTCTATGTGGTGCCCTTACCCGCCTGCGAGGCATTCACGGTGGATGCCTTCAGCAGGACTGGTCAAGGTGGAATTACCTCTTCTCCCGGTCCAGCTGTTGCTCGGGTTCTGGCTCGGTTGGAGTCCTTCCCAAGGAGAGTAGTCCTTGTGGTCTCTTGGTGGCCGGCCCAGCTTTGTTTTCAGACACTGCTTGATAAGTGTCCGAACTCGGGGCTCCGCCTCTTTCGGCAAGTCGGACCGGTCCTGTGCGTGACTGGTTCGGCCTTCTTCTCGGCTCTTTGCATCTGCTCTGCTGATGCGGGTGTATCACCATTTCTATGGTGATCAGGTGGCTTAGTAGATGGTGTCCCACCTGCGAGCTTTGTCTCGGCGACAGTATGACATTCCTGGCGTTTCTATTCGCCATTTTCTCGCTCTTCGTAGGTTGTCTTCTCTTTCACATCGGGTTGTCTTCTCCTTTCTTGGGTTTTTCAGGACTGTTAATTGATGCTTCTTACTGTCGCCTCATATTGTGCAGCGCTGGCGGAGCTGCTGCAGCTTGCGTTTGGGGTGGACATCACATCCGCCCCGTTTCGTAAGCTTCTCATGTTGTTTCACCTCCGGCCTGCTCATGCGCTGCCTGAGGCGTCCTGGTCCTTGATCAGGGTGCTCTTTTACCCTTCCTCTCCTCAGTTTGTCATAGCCCCTTCGATTCAAGATTGTTTTTCAAAGGCCATACCTTGTTGGCATTGTCCTCTGTTGGTCAGGTCGGGGAGTTTCCGGTTCTCCTCCGGCGCAGAGGTATCTGCTCTTTTGGTACTGGTGGTAGGTTTGTACACTTGCAGCCTTCTCCGTCCTTCTGGCAACGGTCAAGGCGGCTAATTTCCGGAGGGGTCCTTGAGTTATTGATGGTTGGTTGGTTCGGCCGGGGATGTAACATATGTTGTCCGGTTACGACTCTTCGCTGTTACCTTCATGCCGTGGCTGGGGATGCGCTTTAGATCGATCCAATTCCCTTCGTTCCCTGTTTCAGGGCTCGGGTCTACCAGGTCGTTCGTAGTTTTCTTTAGTCTACCAGCCTGCGGTCCATCCTTGAGCCCATGCCATTCGGACATTTGCAGCTTTCACTGCTGTGTTTGGTGACGTCTTGGGCTCATTTTGGGCGCGAGGATTTGGGGGTCGCACAGGTTCCTGGTCGCCCGTTCATTTGTGAGTGTGTCTGCTCCTGTGCGTTCTTGTGTTGCTTTGGGTTGCAAGCAGAGTTTGTGGCGGCTGCCTCCCGAGTCAGTGCTTTCTTTTCCTTCTCTTTGGTATGAAGCTCCAGGGAGCCGTAGGAGGTCCCCACAGAAAACCAGCGTTGAATGTAATGAAACACCATTTTCTGGGTGAGCCCTGGAGGCTCCCTGGCAACCCTCCCTCCCACCGATCGGCGGTTTTTTTCACATCGGTTGAAGCTTAGCTTCCAAACTGGTGCAAAGCAGCCGACGCGGTGAGGTCCGGGGCTCCCCCCCCCCCTCTCGGGTTGGAAGGGCTGCGCGGACAATTGGTGTGGCAGTAAAGTGTGATGTTTGCTTGTTTCCATGGGATTGTAGGGAGTTTTCTACCTCTCTGTTCATTTTTTGTTTTAGTTTCTTACCATGTGTGTTTGTTTTGTTATGCCTACCTTTCTGGGTGCCTAACCCCCGTCATGGCAGATAAGTTAAACCCCCAATTACAAGGGGGTTTTCCAGGGCCATTGCTCCCTGAAACCTCTCTGAAGGGGCCAGGTTCTGGCACTGGTCCCTGGTAGGTCTGAACTCCATAGCTAATGTCCCGGTCTAATATAAAATACATTAGCCCGATAAGCTCCAGGGAGCCTCCGGGCTCACCCAGATAATGGCATTTCATTATATTCAACGCTGGTTTTTTGGTTCAGCTGTATTTAGTCGGGAGTCCAGCCCTTGGTTCCACACAGTCATTGCAATGGGTGGGGGGAGGAGGGGGAACTGGGGTTGGTGGTTCAGTTCACTGCTCCTCTTTGGTCGGTATCCTAGTTGCTCCCGATACCAAAGGGGAATTTGGCTGACTTGTGGTACATTCATGACCTCTTGAGATTGAACAGCTTTATTCCCTCTCTAACCTTCTGCGTGACTACTTTAGCTCAGGTTTGCCTGATGTTAAAGGCAGATTCCTGGATGGAGTCCCTGGACCTCAAGGGCATGTACGGGCATGTTTCTATTTTGACAACTGTTTTGGGACTGGTTAAGATTTCTTGCAGTGCATCGGGCTTACTGCTTCAAGCTTCATCCTTTTGGATTGAAACTGGCTCCTCATACTTTTACCAGGTTAGTGCACATAGTTGTGACCTGGCTACATCTCACTGGGGTTCATGTCCTGCCCTATCCTGATGACTAGCTAATTTGGGTGCCCAACCAGTCTGCATGTCAGCCGGCCAGGGATGTGGTTCATTTCCAGTTTGCTGGGTTTGGGTTTCTGGTGAAAATCCCAGTTGGTTCTATGCCAGGTTCAGACCTGGTTGGTCCTGGTTTGAGATTTCTAGTCAGCTTCCCTTTCTCTGCCTCTGGCAGCTTTGCTCTGCCAGCAGTGCCATTGCTGTCGGGTGCTGAACTGGCCTCGGTTGACTCGGCAGTTGATTGAGCCATTATGAGGGAGCTTGAACGTTGCCTGTGTGATGGTTTCCCTGGTTCCGGGTGCTGTTTGGTTCTTCCGCGTCAGCCTATTTTGCCTCTGATGGGACCATTGGGTTTGGGGACCATTTGCCCTGCATCGGCTCATGCGACATTTTTTCCTCTTCTGGATTTCAGAGTTCACTTTTATAGCACCTTCCTCTCCTGTTGCTTGATGTATTACTGCATGTTTCAGCTCTGGGTAGGAGTTTTTGACCAGTGCTCTCCATGCCTCCCAGAGTTATTGGGAGGGATCTGTCCTTTGGGTGCACAGCATGATGTGTAAGTTTGTGATGGGGTGGAGGGCCCGTTGGAAGGTTTGTTTACTTCCGAGCTCTATTCTGGCTCCATTCCAACTGTTCCCACTAGTTCATTCACTGAACTGCAAGGAATAGCTTTGGTCCTTTTCCCTTTTGGAGCTGAACTCTGCAAGTGGCTCAGCTGGTTTCTTGGGGTTTGGTTCTCAGTGCAGTTCATGTGAAGGGTGTCCAGTGTTCTCACAGATGGACTTACTAATTTCCATTCTGTCTAGGAATGTGCCTTTCCTTTTTCTCTACAAGATGTTTGGTTACCCTGCAATGGGTAACCAAACATCTTGTAGAGTTGTCTTAATGTAGGCATGGAGCTGGTGTCATCCTCTTCAGCTCCATTCCTTGATTTTGAGGCTCACAGTAGATGCCTTTCAGCTGGTTTAGTTTGAGTTTGGGTGTTGTCCAGGTTGGAGACTTATCAGGTAAGGGAATCCTTCTGGCTCCTTGACAGTCAGCTCAGTCTTGGTTTCTGGCTCTTCTGGCCTGGTGTCCAAACTTGGGCATTTTCTATGACACCGACCCTGTCAGCAGATCAGTCTGATGAACCTATAGCTGGTTCGACTTTCACTGCCAATCTATGGATCTGGACTTTTTGATACAAGTCTACAGTATCACCAATTGTATGGTGTGCATGTGGCTCAATTGTTGGTGTTCCACTGTGTCTTGTCACAGTGATAGTATGAGCTTTCTTGGTGCTCTTTCACTTTTTTGTCTCTGTTGTGTTTCCTCTGTGTTTATTCCTGTGATTTTGTCCTTTTTTTTCTTGGATTGTCGATTAGCATCATATGCCTAATACTGTTGCCTCTGATTGTTCTGCCTTGGAAGACCTGTTCTAGTTGGCATTTGCCATCGATATCTCTTCGGCACCATTTCACGAGTTGTCTTGTGGCTCATAGTTCTCTGAAGCCATCTTGCCTTCTCAAGAAGGTGTTTGTGGTTTCCTTCTCCCCTCAGTTTTCTGTTGCTCTTTTGGTCTGAGATACATTCTTCAAGGCTCTGATTTTGTTGATCCTCGCTTCCTGTTTCAGGTGAGGGTGCTCATGCTCTTCTCCGGAAGCAGGGAAGTTATGCTCTTTCTGCTCGTGGGTGTTTTCTTCATTTGTGGCCTTCTCCTTTAATGACAAAAGAATGAGACAGTTGACTTCCAAGGGGGGCCCTTTGGTGTTGATACTTGATTTATCTGGCCTGCAAGTTACTCTTAACAACGTTGTAGTCCCTGGGCAAAGTAATGCACATTGTAGGCCCCTACCCAGATGGTGGGGCCCCACTTATCTGCTTAAGTGCAGGATTCTTGTCAGATAGTTATGTGCAGATTATAAATATAGTATAAGAAATATAATTTAAAAGGTATTTGAATCCAGGTCTTTCAAGTGAGACCTGGGATTCAAGTATTATACGACAAGTATTTATCGACTTTTTCAAAAGATTTCTCATGACCAATATGGCAGCATGCTTCTATAATCATGGTGCCCTTGGGTAAATGCCCATTGTGTGGCACTACTGGCCAGGCTCACTCCATTTGTTCTGTCCAGTTGTGACAGTTGGTCACTGCTTGTGCACCATGCACACTGCTTTGGTGGGTGCATTGTTTGTTGTCCCAGTTTCCTTGGTTCCTTCTTCCAAGGCTCATGTGTCCCGGGTCTCCCCTTTGTGGGTGTCATTTTGCTCTCCTCCTACTTGGAAGGTTCCACGTTTTCCTCGTTCTCTGTTGTTAGTTAGCTTCTGGGAGCCACTATTGACCCTCCAGAAAACCAGTGTTGAATGTAATAAAATGCCTCTTTCCTCTTTCCTTTCTCTTTTCCTTTCTCTCTTCCCTTTCCTTCCCTTCCCTTATAGGTATGTGTGTACATAGTCTCTCAGCTGCAAACTGAGGGTCTGATGCCATGGAAGCCGAGAGCTCACTGTGGTGCTGCCACTTGAACGAGTCATCTTTGCTTTTTCAGTTCATTTCTTTTTGTGAACTTTGCAATTGTCTCTATTGTTCCACCTACTTTCTTGATGTTTCTATTGTTGAGAGCGATTGTAATGCTCGTGCTCCCTATGCTTCTGTGAAGAGGGGGGGCCAGGTTCTGTCTCTGAACCTTGGACGGCCTTACAGGACTTGTACTGTACAACTGATCTGACTCGTGAGTGGAGCTACCTCAGAGAACTAGCTTCAGGGAGCCACCAAAGCCCTGTCAGAAAGTGGCATTTCATTACATTCAACACAGGTTTTTAGTAGTTCTACATCTTTGTTTCGGTACAGTATAAATTTTTGTGCCCCTTTGTCATGTGTCTCAAAACTTGGCATGCATCTCGTCTACTTCCTTGTCTAACGTCAAACCTTTATAATCAAATTCATTAATTAAAGAAATTGCTAAGTTCCCGTAGTATCCTCTCTTGAAATCAAGTTTTTTCAACTGTTTCACTTTTCCCCATTCTCTTCTAGATTGTAGTGCATAGCATATTTAATTTAAAAAATTACATGGTGTCTTTTACCTACTGAGGGAAGGTGCAGAATGTCAAATTTCCTTTCTTTCCTGGTAAATATCAAATCCAGCATTGATAGAGCATCCTTTTCCATCATTCTCATCATCTGTTTAACAAATTGCTATGTTGATGTATGACTGTATGACTTATGAATCTATTGGTTCAGATGTCCTCTGTTCTTGCTTCATAGATCTCCTAATCATTATATTTACCTGAGTTTACACAAGGGCCACTAACACACTAGTGGCCTCGATGAAGACAAGAAGCCAATGGCTTGTCAAAGATCCCAGCTCCCTATTTGTCCTGATGATTTTTTCAAAATGGGTTTTAAAATTCAATAGTGTTTTGGTATTTGCGGCTTTGGCAGGTTGGGGGTTCCATGGGTTTATAACCCTTTAGGTGGAAAAGCATCTCCTGTTCCCCCAGTCCTACATTGTGACTTGTTGAGCTTGAAACCATTGCTCCATGTTTGTGTTACATTTGACCTTTTGAAGAAGTTGTCTGGATCAACATCCTCCAAATTGTTCAGTAATTTAAAAGTTATAATGAGATCTGCCCTGTCATGTCTGATTTGTAGTGTTGTTAGCTCTGTGGCCCTTAACTGTTCCTATAATGAGAGTCAACTTAGTTCTGGAATGATTTGTTGTCGTCTGCGGGTGTTGAACTTTCTCTAAAACAGCTATATCTTTCTGAAGATGAGGTCTCCATGCTTAAATACAATAATCCAAATGGGAATGCACCAGAGATTTCTGATTTTAAGATTTCTTAAACTTGTAACTTATTCTCCTAATTATTTTTATGTTATACCCAAACAACTCTTGTGTATTGATGGCTTTATGTATTGTACTTTTCTTAACTATGAATTATCAACTGCTCATGTATCATATGTATGTACACTTGCATCAATAAAATAATAATATTAATTATTATTATTAATATTATTATTATTTATTACTCTAGTGTACATCTTGATGGGGGTTCATCTATGCCTAGTCTTGCCACAACCCATTCTACATTCTTGTTTATAATAAAATTAATAAACTGTCAGAGAAGTTGACAATCTGCAGCAGGAATCCTTTTAGAATGGCCACGCCGGCTCCCTCTCCCAGGGTACAACATCAAGCTCAACGAGGGACAATGTAAGGCACACAACATGAGATCATCTTCATCCATTGGGTAATAAACCTATAGAACTGCCTAACCACCAAAGATGTAAATGCTAAGACAGTACTGCTTGATACCTGGTTGATGGGTTCTGGGAGTTCTTCTACTCTCCAAGCCCGGCCTGAGCCAGGCTTGACTTGTGTATTCAAGCAAAGAACTTTTCATTACATTAAATGCTTATATTTAAGCAGACTGTTTAAAATAAAAATTAGTACAAAATTATATAAATTAAATCATTCCAGTGGAAAAAACATTTTTTACGGCATATATAATCAAGACATAGCAGCATTGTTTACAGCTTACTGAAGACTAATATAGATGTTGCCTCTAAGTGCAATATTCTTACCGAGATATGGATGACAGATTTTGTTTCTGTGCCTCGTAATGTCTTTGTGATGAAATACTGTGGTTCATTAGTTGTCAGCTGGATATCCTTCGGCCCTCCTGAAATGTTTTTTTTTAAAGAATTGTAGTAAATAACATTTCAATGATATAAATTAGGTTCTTGATGCTAATGATAAAATGATGTGTCTGCAATTGTATCATATTTGTAACTAATTTATGTATGGTATAGAAAAANTTACAAAAACAACTCAGCCGAAGACAAGAAGATCCTGAAACGAATACAGGACGCAGCTGCAAAATGACTACAACTACATAACTGCCTTCCTTGCAAACAGGAATCTGTCTGTCGCCAGAGGAGAAAGGCTGCAAACATACAAACCTACCACCAGTACCAAAGAGCAGAAACCTGAACCAAAGGGGCTACCACAAACTGAGGAGAAGATAAGGCACCCTGATCAAGGACCAGGATGGCTCAGGCGACACATGAGCAGGCTGGAGGTGAAACAAAACACGATAAAGCGTACGAAACGGGCAGATGTGAAGTCCACCCCAAACACAAGCCGGAGCGGCTCCGCCAGCGCCTCACAAAATGCCTCACGCCTCACAAAATGAGGCAACAGTAAGAAACATCAATTAACTGTAGTCCTGAAAACCCAAGAAAGGACAAAACAACCCAATGCGAAAGAGAAGACAACCTACGAAGAGCAAGAAAAAGTGCATAGAAACACCAGGAACATCATACTGTCACCGAGACGAAGATCGCAGGTGGGACACCATCAGCAAAGTCACCTGATCACCACAGAGATGGTGATACCCGCATCAAAATACCAGACTCGAAGAGCTGAGAAGGCCGAAGCAGTCACATACAGGACCGATTTGACCTGCCGAAATAGGCGGGGCCGCGGGAAAACGCCCGGGGTTTGGACACCTATCAAGCAGAGTCAGAAAATAAAGCTGGGCCGGCCACAAAGGAACCATAAGGGCTACTATCATGGGAATGGGCTCCAACCGAACCAGAACCCGAAGCAACAGCTGGACCGGGAGAAGAGGAACAGGTACCCCCACCTCGACCAGTTCTGCCAAAAAGCATCCGCCGTGAACGCTTCGCAGGCGGGTAAGAGCGCCACATAAAATGGGCGACACCTAGACCACGCCAACTCGAAGACGTCCATGTCCATGAGTCCATACTTCCAGCAGAGCCAACGAAATGAGTCACCGAAGACTGGCCAATCCATGAACAGAGGAATGAACCGAGACAGCTGTCTGCCAGGACGCAGGACACAACCCGGACATGAACCTCACGGTTAGCCAAACCCCGAGAGTCCAGCAAACGAGCCACTCTATGGAACCAACCCCAAAGGTCAACACCTAAAAGAAACCCTGTGGTTCCGGTAAGAACCACCAGAGAACAGTCTGAATGGAGCTGAATGGTAGAGCACCGAGTGAACCAAACCCTCCGAAACGTAAACCAGACAGCCACAAACTCCCAAACCGTGCTGTGAGCCCGACAGACGGACACACCCCACTATCCCCGGCCAACCTGGTGACCACTGGTCACAAAGCCCCAGCCGAGAGATGACCCATCTGTGAACACATCGAACGAAGGCTCGGGGAGGTGCCAAGGCACGGAACCCCGAAAACCCCAAAGAGGAAGCTGGTGACGCAGCACCAACACAAGATCCCCAGAGGAACGAACCAAACGATTGCAAGAGAGGCAGAAGGGGAGTCTCCGAAGGAACCAAACATACGCCGAAGCCAAACCCGACCCCGCAGGTAGACCACACGTCGAAGTTCAGACTCTTGCACAACTGCTCGAGCAACCACTGAGCAACCCGAGACCCCCTCATGAACAGCCGAAGGCGGAACCACAGCCTCAGCAACATTTCTGGAGGGAAAGACAAGGTGCGGCCCAAGAGCCCTAAACAAGGCCCAGCCAGGTCCAAACCCAGGAGGGAAACAGATGGAATGGCCTCCAGATCACCAGGAAACCAAACCCGGCAATCTGGAAAGAACCACACCCCTGGCGAGCAGACAAGCGGACCGACTGGGAGCCCACACCAGCCAGTCGTCGAGGTAGGCCAGACACCAAATCCCAAACAGACACACATAGGGCACCAAGATCCAGTAAAGATGCAAAATGCACCAAGTGCCGATTACAAAATAGGGAAGGCAACAAAAGCGGCAAGCCTGAAGCCCCACCACCAACTGTGCCAGTCCCAGAAAACTGGAGAGGAACGTGCCAAGAAATGACCTGGAGGTCCAGGGCCACCATCCAGGCACCCGGCCCCAACAGAAGCCAGAGTGGAGACAACAGTCCCCCGATGAGGGCATAGAATCCAGGGCGCAGACTGAAGAAGTCCAGAAGAACCGCAGATTCGACAGGCCCATGTCTGCAAAGAGCAGATGGGAACCCCAGAAGGCTGGGGCAGATCGACCACGTCCAACGCACCCACTAAGATGACATGACGAAGCGCAGGGGAAGAAGCGTACCCTGCCAGCCCTGAACCCCCCAAAGGGGGAGAAGCCATCCACCGCCACCACCAGAGGCTGGAAGACAACCAAAAGCGCCCACTAACTGCGGGACCATGCGAGAGTCAACAGAGCAAGCTGCTCCACCAGCGCCCTGTCAACAGAGAAGGGAACTGAGACCCTTTCGAAAGAAAAATTACACATACACATATACACATGTATACATATGTATATACACATACACATACACATATACAAATACATACACACAGGTATGTTACACACACACGTGTATGCACATACACATGTGCACACACACAGCATACACATGTACATGTGTACACACACATGTGAAAAGAAAATTACAAGCCGCCGACCAGTGGGCAAAGAGCACCACGCCGGCCAGGCAAAGAAGGCAAAAAACTGCATCAAAAGGCCCACCTCGACAACAAAACCTCAAAGTCCCAGCACGACCACCACATGTGCCAAGACCCAAAAGATCAGTCTGCAAGCCAGGAAGACCCCGGAACCCCAGAAGGCAGAACCGGGTCACACACGAGGAAACAAAAGCCCCCTGAACCCACAAAGGGGGCCCAAGAGGAAGACACCTCCGGAACGAAACCAAAGAACCCAAAGGAACCCGGAATCGAACCAGGGGGAGCCCAAACCACCACATTTGCTGGCGGAGATACACCACAGAAAGGTAGAGAGCACAGACCCCAGACAGAACCCCCTGGGAAACGGTCAAAACAGACCGAAAACCGAGGGACAAGGTGTGGGAGCAAGCATAACAGCCAGGGACACTGAGCCCAAACCCCAGGGCCCAGACCCAAAACAGACAAAATGGAAAACCTGGTGTAAAATCAACCCTGTAACGTTCCCAGAGGAACAGGAAATGGGCAGAAAACCAAAGAAACGACAACAGGAGAATAAAACCCCTGCAAAAGAGTTTAAAACTCAACCAAGACGCTCGCTCGCACAACCAGGCGCATGTAAACAAACCGCAACGCCGCCTTGGTGGCCACGCCGGGAAACTGGCAGAAGAAAATGGCCACCAGAACAGAGGGCTGTGACCAACGCAAAAGATACGAAAACACGCCAGCAAAAGTGGGAAGCAAGCAGACTGGATGGGTGAATAAATCCGCCCAAAAGCAGAAAACCCAGGCAGGGGCAAACCGCCCCAGAACTGCTAGCAGGCATCCCCCACAGCCCGGGAACCAGCAACAGAGGCCTTGGGGCAGAGCCGTCCTCCAAGCCCTCCACCCTTAAAGAAAAGGGTGGAGGGCCTTCTACCTTTACCTACTAAAAATTTTCTTAGATTAAGGACCTGCCCGAAACGCTGCGCGTACTAGTGGCTTTACAAGATTGTAATTACCATATTATATATTCTCACATTCCCAATGTACCTTCTTGTATATGAATAAATAAATAAATAAATAAATAAATAAATAAAAAGGAAGAGTCCATGGGAAAGGCAGGAAGAAAGGGCCGCTGGTAAGACCCAGAAACCTTGGCAGGAGGAACAGACTCGAAAACCTCCGTCCCCCAACCCGAACGGGTAGAGTATAGCACTGAAAACCCCGGCAATGTGTACAATCATGGGGGCCTAGCAGAGGGCCACCAAACACTACCAGTGGAACTATAGCCACACTAGGCAGACCCCCACCAGGCAAATGAAAATAAAAACAAAAGAAAATCCCTGCAAAAGTACACCATCTCCAGAGGCAACAGGAACCGGTTGCCGCTTAGGTGGCAGGTCGCGCAACACCTTGACGCCCTAACCAGCACAATACCAGTCCCAACCCAGGGCCAAACAAGGGCCCCAAGCCCCAGCTGGCTCCAACGGCGAGGCAAATGCCAAGCAGCAAGAACCTCTACGGGAATGGTTCCCAAATGCCCCAGGGAAGATAACCCTGTCATGCAGGGGCATTACTCACAGGGCGCTTAGGGCAGGAAGCCCCTAAGCGCATGCAGCCCTGGCACTGATGAGGTACTCCTGGCCACCACACAACACAACACACAGCAGTGAACGCCTCACATGGCAAACACCACCTAGGAAACTGAGGCCAGAGAAGCGTCTATCCCGGTTGACATTAGCTTACGTACTGAAGCTTGGCAGCCGGCGCAGTAAGTCTGGGGCTTCCCCCTCCCCCTCTCGGGGCAGGGAGGGCTGCGCGGACGATCGGCGCGGCAGTAAAGTGTGATGTTTGCTTGTTTGCTTGTTTCCTTGGGATTGTAGGAGTTTCTCTCTGTTCAGTTTTTTGTTTTAGTTTTTTACCATGTGGGGTTTGTTTTGTTATGCCTACCTTTCTGGGTGCCTGACCTTGGTCAATGGCAGATAAGGAAAACCCCAACCACAAGGGGGTTTTCCAGGGCCATTGCTCCCTGAAACCTCTCTGAAGGGGCCAGGTTCTGGCGCTGGTCCCTGGTAGGTCTGAACTCCTTAGCTAATGTCCCGGTCTAATATAACATATATTAGCCCAATAAGCTCCAGGGAGCCGTAGGGGCTCCCCACAGAAAAAAAAATCAAAAGGTGTTAAATATTTAAAATTTGTTTATGGTCTCTGATATATTCCACATGTTTATCTCAATAAGGTAAACAAAACCAGGAAATACAATGAAATCCCAGAAGAGCGAGAGAACAATAATTCCAAAGAACACTTTTCAGAAAGGCAATAAAATTGAACATAATATATAACTTACTATCAACAGCAGTGAGGACAAAAATAACATTTCCCAGAGCATAGGACCCAGAGCTATACTCAATAGTGATGGCATAGCTGTTTGAGGTTGTTGGGAAGGCCACCTGATCTCTTCGCAGATCCCAGCGCGAAATATCCTAAAAGTATTAAAATATAGGTTAATTAAGCTGTATTGCTTCAAATCTTTTATGCATATATGTATATATATATACATTATTATTTATTATATGCGGAAAAACTACAAAGAAATGGAGAAGAGAGATGAACGTTTCGGCTTGTTAAGGCCGTTGTCAACGATGCAACGGCCTTAACAAGCCGAAACGTTCATCTCTCTTCTCCACTTCTTTGTGGTTTTTCCGCATACAAATGATCAGTGTTTAGTGATCGTCAATTGCATTATTTATTATATATATAAATAAATAAATAAAGGCTGCCTCAATTTTTAAAAGACTGACAACAAATTATCTTCTGTCCAACAACAGGTCAAGTGCATCCTTTATATTTTGTGTGTTACCTTATCAGCTAGAGTAGCACATATGCTTACTTAATTACACTGTGGAAAAGATTTACTGAACACTTCTTACCTGACTCTGTATAATTTTCTGGTAATCATATATCACTATTTCCTCAGTGCTCTCGGGTACGGTGGGGTTCAGAACCTGGATCCCAATCACGTTGGAGTGTGATGTCTGAAAAATTACTTGATTCAAATTTCTGAGTGACAGTGCTTCAGAAATACTACATTATATATTCTGTATCACAAAGTATTAACAAAGATAGTGAGCAAGAGAGCCATAAGAACATCAAGGTAGAGTTTGGTACACAAATACCTTCATAACAAACCCGTTAGAGGAAGGGGGGGGGGGAGTGAAGGGCAAAGGAGGAGAGAACACAGTCCTTAAAATTGTGTATACCAACAAAGATGGGATGAGAGAAATAATATTGGAGTTAAATGATATAATGAAGCTTAATGAGGTAATACTATATGATAATTTATATAGTGGAATACAAGTTACAACTATAGATTAATAGATACATATTATATAAACTAAACAGAAATATAATTGGGGTTTTGACAATAAATATTAGAGTAATAATACTGTATATGAATACTGTACTAGGTGCAAATTAACATGTAACATGTCATTAGTTCTACAATTGTAATTATCACCACCTTCATTAGTGTTAACATAATATTGTTATCATAGTTTAAACAGCATTTACTATCGTGCTGACCCTTTCGCTGGTGTGCCCCTTGACAAGCACTACAGCAGACACTTAGATATACTTTGTCAGTTCTGGTGTCAATATTTGTGGGCTTTCCAAGTTGTTTCCCCAAGGTTTCAGTCAAATTTGTCCATCCTGCCACCCTTTCTTCTGTGGGGAGCCCCTACAGCTCCCTGGAGCATATCGGGCTAATGTATGTTATATTAGACCGGGACACTAGCTATGGAGTTCAGACCTACCAAGAACCGGAACCAGCGCCAAACCTGGCCCCTTCAGAGAGTTTCAGGGAGCAATGGCCCTGGAAAACCCCCCCTGTGATTGGGGGTTTTCCTTATCTGCCATCAACCGGGGTTAGGCACCCAGAAAGGTAGACATAACAAACAAAGCCCACATGGTAAGAAACTAAAACAAGAAACCGAACAGAGGTTGAAACTCCCTACAATCCCAAGGAAACAAGCAAACATCGCACTTTACTGCCGCGCCGATTGTTCGTGCAGCCCTCCCCGCCCCGAGAAGGGGAGGGGAGCCAACTATACAGCCTCTGGGACCTTCACCCTCGACCCGGCGATAAGTACTGACCATACTGTAGAACAAATAAACATACATATTGTTACAAATATACGGTAGACATATAATATTATAAATATATAGATATATACAACAAAACAAGGCAAGGCAAAATGGGAGTAAATAAACAAATTTGTGGCCAATGTAACAACTCCTTAAAGACGAAGGTAATGGGAATTGAATGTTATATCTGTAAGAATAGATTCCATTCGGCTTGCGCAGGAGTGAGTAACACTGCGGCACTGAGAGCTGGCCACTTGCTCTGGGTGTGTAAACATGACCAGCCAGCTTGGAATATCCTAAAAACCTTCTAGATAACATGAGGCATGATCGGAAAACATCATTCATTGGAAGCCTACCAGCCAT
>WNGS01090042.1:0-17980 GCA_020271785.1 Procambarus virginalis
AAAACAAGAACTTTTCACACTAGAGATGCTATACCGATGATGACACTTTTCAAACGCTTGTGCTCTCTAGAGTGGAGTACTGCTGCACAATGACAGCCCCTTTCACTGCTGTGAAATTGCTGACCTGGAGAGCGTGCAGAGGTCCTTTACTGCTAGAATCCACTCGTAAAACATCTAAACTATTGGGACCGACTTAAGAGCCTAAATCTGTATTCCCTTGAGCGCAGGCGGGAGAGATACATAATAATTTACACGTGGAAAATATTAGAGGGGGCTGGTACCAAACCTGCACACAGAAATAACATCACATGAGACCAGAAGACATGGCAGGATGTGCAGAATACCCCCGTTGAAAAGCAGAGGTGCAACTGGTACTCTGAGAGAGAACTCTATCAACATCAGAGGCCCGAGACTGTTCAACACGCTTCCACTACACATAAGGACATAACGGGCAAACCCCTCACAGTGTTCAAGAGAGAACTGGATAAGCACCTCCAAAGGATACCTGATCAACCAGGCTGTGACTCATACGTCAGGCTGCGAGCAGCCGCGTCCAACAGCCTGGTTGATCAGTCCAGCAACCAGGAGGCCTGGTCGATGACCGGGCCGCGGGGACGATAAGCCCCGGAAGCACCTCAAGGTATCCTCAAGGTATCACTTCCTTTGTCCGGACGTGATGGTCAAGCGGATTAAGTCGTCCTGTAGATACCAGTTGCGTTGCTCCTGGCAGTATGGGTTCGAGTCACTTCTGGGGTGTGAGTTTTCAGTCGCATATAGTTTTACGACCATTCAGGCTTGTTCGCATTTCTGTTCCTCATATGGGCCCCAAGGAATGAGGTGATTCGATAAAATGCTATGCCCAAGATTTCCATCCAAGTTCCGACGGGGGAAGTGGTTCAAATTGCTTTGGCTATCACTTTCTTTGTCTGGACTTTATGGTCAAGCGGATTAAAGTGTCCTGTAGATACCAGTTGCGTTGCTCCTGGCAGTATGAGTTCGAGTCACTTCTGGGGTGTCAGTTTTCAGTCGTATATAGTTCTGGGGACCATTCAGGCTTGTTCGCATTTGTGTTCCTCACGTGTGCCCCAAAGAATGACATGATTTGATAAAGTGCTATGCCCAAGATTACCATCCGAGTGCCGGCAGGGAAGTGGTTCAAATAGCTTCGGCTATCACTTCCTTTGTCCGGACGTGATGGTCAAGCGGATTAAGGCGTCCTGTAGATACCAGTTGCGTTGCTCCTTGCAGTATGGGTTCGAGTCACTTCTGGGGTGTGAGTTTTCAGTCGCATATAGTCCTACGGACCATTCAGGCTTGTTCGCATTTGTGTTCCTCACGTGTGCCTCAAAGAATGAAGTGATTTGATAAAATACTATGCCCAAAATTACCATCCGAGTGCCGGCGGGAAGTGGTTCAAATAGCTTCGGCTATCACTTCCTTTGTCTGGACGTGATAGTCAAGCGGATTAAGGCGTCCTGTAGATACCAGTTGCGTTGCTCCTGGCAGTATGGGTTCGAGTCACTTCTGGGGTGTGAGTTTTCAATCGCATATAGTCCTGGGGACCATTCAGGCTTGTTCGCATTTGTGTTCCTCATATGGGCCCCAAGAATGAGGTGATTTGATAAAATGCTATGCCCAAGATTACCATCCGAGTGCCAGCGGGGAATTGGTTCAAATAGCTTCGGCTATCACTTCCTTTGTTCGGACGTGATGGTCAAGCGGATTAAGGCATCCTGTAGATACCAGTTGCGTTGCTCCTGGCAGTATGGGTTCGAGTCACTTCATGGTTGTGAGTTGTCAGTCGCATATCGTCCTGGGGACCATTCAGGCTTGTTCGCATTTGTGTTCCTCACGTGTGCCCCAAAGAATTAGGTGATTTGATAAAATGCTATGCCCAAGATTACCATCCGAGTGCCAGCAGGAAGTGGTTCAAATAGCTTCAGCTATCACTTCCTTTGTCCGGACGTGATGGTCAAGCGGATTAAGGCGTCCTGTAGATACCAGTTGCATTGCTTCTGGCAGTATGAGTTCGAGTCACTTCTGGGGTTTGAGTTTTCAGTCGCATATAGTCCTGGGGACCATTCAGGCTGGTTTGCATTTGTGTTCCTCACGTGTGCCCCAAAGAATGAGGTGATTTGATAAAATGCTATGCCCAAGATTACCATCCGAGTGCCGGCTGGGAAGTGGTTCAAATAGCTTCGGCTATCACTTCCTTTGTCCGGACGTGATGGTCAAGAGGATTAAGGCGTCCTGTTGATACCAGTTGCGTTGCTCCTAGCACTATGGGTTCGAGTCACTTCTGGGGTGTGAGTTTTCAGTCGCATATAGTCCTGGGGACCATTCAGGCTTGTTCGCATTTGTGTTCCTCTGGGTGCCCAAAGAATGAGGTGATTGATGAAATGCTATGACCAAGATTACCATCCGAGTGCCGGCGAGGAAGTGGTTCAAATAGCTTTGGCTATCACTTCCTTTGTCCGGACGTGATGGTCAAGCGGATTATGTCGTCCTGTAGATACCAGTTGCGTTGCTCCTGGCAGTATGGGTTCGAGTCACTTCTGGGGTGTGAGTTTTCAGTCGCATATAGTCCTAAGGACCATTCAGGCTTGTTCGCATTTGTGTTCCTCACGTGTGACCCAAAGAATGAGGTGATTGGATAAAATGCTATGCCCAAGATTTCCATCCAAGTTCCGACGGGGAAGTGGTTCAAATAGCTTTGGCTATCACTTCCTTTGTCTGGACGTTATGGTCAAGCGGATTAAAGTGTCCTGTAGATACCAGTTGCGTTGCTCCTGGCAGTATGAGTTCGAGTCACTTCTGGGGTGTCAGTTTTCAGTCGTATATAGTTCTGGGGACCATTCAGGCTTGTTCGCATTTGTGTTCCTCACGTGTGCCCCAAGAATGAGGTGATTTGATAAAGTGCTATGCCCGCGAAAACCATCCGAGTGCCGGCGGGGAAGTGGTTCAAATAGCTTCGGCTATCACTTCTTTTGTCCGGACGTGATGGTCAAGTGGATTAAGGCGTCCTGTAGATACCAGTTGCGTTGCTCCTGGCAGTATGGGTTCGAGTCACTTCTGGGGTGTGAGGTTTCAGTCGCATATTGTCCTGGGGACCATTCAGGCTTGTTCACATTTGTGTCCATCACGTGTGCCCCAAAGAATTAGGTGATTTGATAAAATGCTATGCCCAAAATTACCATCCGAGTGCCGGCGAGGAAGTGGTTCAAATAGGTTTGGCTATCACTTCCTTTGTCTGGACGTGATGGTCAAGCGGAATAAGTCGTCCTCTAGATACCAGTTGCGTTGCTCCTGGCAGTATGGGTTCGAGTCACTTCTGGGGTGTGAGTTTTCAGTCGCATATAGTCCTAAGGACCTTTCAGGCTTGTTCACATTTGTGTTCCTCACGTGCTCACGTGAGGAACATTCAGGCTTCTTCGCATTTGTGTCCATCACGTGTGCCCCAAAGAATTAGGTGATTTGATAAAATGCTATGCCCAAAATTACCATCCGAGTGCTGGCGAGGAAGTGGTTCAAATAGTTTTGGCTATCACTTCTTTTGTCCGGACGTGATGGTCAAGTGGATTAAGGCGTCCTGTAGATACCAGTTGCATTGCTCCTGGCAGTATGGGTTCGAGTCACTTCTGGGGTGTGAGGTTTCAGTCGCATATTGTCCTGGGGACCATTCAGGCTTGTTCGCATTTGTGTTCCTCACATGTGCCCCAAAGAATTAGGTGATTTGATAAAATGCTATGCCCAAGATTACCATCCGTGTGCCGGCGGGGAAGTGGTTCAAATAGCTTTGGCTATCACTTCCTTTGTCTGGACGTTATGGTCAAGCGGATTAAAGTGTCCTGTAGATACCAGTTGCGTTGCTCCTGGCAGTATGAGTTCGAGTCACTTCTGGGGTGTCAGTTTTCAGTCGTATATAGTTCTGGGGACCATTCAGGCTTGTTCGCATTTGTGTTCCTCACGTGTGCCCCAAAGAATGACATGATTTGATAAAGTGCTATGCCCAAGATTACCATCCGAGTGCCGGCAGGGAAGTGGTTCAAATAGCTTCGGCTATCACTTCATTTGTCCGGACGTGATGGTCAAGCGGATTAAGGCGTCCTGTAGATACCAGTTGCATTGCTTCTGGCAGTATGAGTTCGAGTCACTTCTGGGGTTTGAGTTTTCAGTCGCATACCCAGCAAACACAGAACGTTTGTGAACGTTTTTAAATGGTGCCACAAAGGTAATACTCTAACATTTGACATAAATACGTATATCTGACGTTCTTAAAACCACTAGATATAACTAAAAACATGTTTTCTTGAGACACGGTTTTTTAAGATACATGTAAAAATTTAAAAAAAATAGTAATGCTATGGAATTATAATGTTTTCATGCTCTATATATAAAAATAAACAATTTTCAGTCAACATTTCGATTTTTTTTGTTTATTTTATGTAAACCTATCCAATTTACATTCTTATAACATAAATATAACATTTATATGTCGTCAATATAACGTTATTTACACGACATCGTTACGTTATTATAATGTTATATTAACGTATAATGCCTGTATAAAAAAGCTGAAATTTTGAGCTTTATATTTTAAACCTTGTGAAATTGTCGTAAAACTTGGAATAATAGAGTAAGCATGCTTTATTTATGAAAATATAGAAAGAAATCAACAAAAACATAAACCACATGTCACCTAGCAATAATTCTTTGTCTTTCTAGTAAATGTAATTTAAGCTTGGACAATTAATCTTTCTTCATATGACAGGGTTCTATTTTGGGGTATTAACTTTGTTATCCTCCGCTGGACGCATTCTAGTAAATTTATATCCATGCTGTGGATATACTGTGACCAAAAGTGAAGTGCTTATATATCTAAATGGAGCCTAAACAGAGCAAGATATATCTGAAGAACAATGAACCGATATCTTAATTATTACTAATGTTTCAATACATAAATCCCAGTGTTCTGTTTGTCTTATTAGGAACATTTATTCATTGTTTTTTTTTTAATTCTTACTAATCATAACTCCCAGATCCCTTTCATAATTCGACTTCACAATCTCAGCACCATGCATGCATCTAGCTTATATCTTGTAACTCGATCTATCGTCATTACCTATCCTTTAAACATTACATTTGTTAATATTAAACGGCATCTGCCAATCTTTTGATCATATTTCAGTACCCAATTTAGATCGTTCGATCGATCAATTTAAACCTCCTTGTATCATGTATCATCATACATGATGATATAATGATACACACTGCTGGGTATGCTGATGATATAATGTTACACACTACTTGTTATGCTAACATGCAGAACACTCTTAACTCTGCATTAGTCTCATGTCAGGACTTAGGTTTAGTCATATCTCAGCAGAGGAAACGAAGATACTAAACGGGTGTCCACCCAGGCAGGGAGGAGCTGTACACAAGATGCAACTGTCTGATGGCTCCCAGCTTGACTATGTTAACAGATTCAAATACCTTAAAATTTGCCTTGTATTGTTCTTTTGTATTCAGACTCTGTCGTCAGTATAATGAGAGGCTCCATAAGCCCTCTTGGAGATGTTGCAGGTTATCACTCAGGCTATCGTGCCAATGTCACAATTGTCAAAATGATGTACCTTGCATACATCAGATCTTTAGTGGATTATGCTGCACCTCTGCTTGCCTTGATGACTGAAAGAAAGCTTAAAGGGCTTGAAAACTTGCAGAACGAAGCCTTGAAGATAATCTTTGGATGCCCCTCGTACCACAAAGATACTTAACATGAGGAAGGAACTTAATATTCCGAGCGTGTTTATCGTGTTACTGAAATTAACTGTCAAATTGGTATAAAAATGCTAAGGCTAGCTCATCCTAACTCTTGCACAGAAGCCCTCCAGAATGTCTTTATTGAAGGTCAACATTGTTTCATGTGGCACTGTATCAAAAGCTTTGCTAAAGTCAAGGTACACAACATCACAATCCTTACCACTATCAACTGCCTCAACTATGCTGGAATAAAAAGAGAGCAAATTTGTTAAACATGAACGGCCATGTGTAAAACCATGTGTTGCGACTTAACCCCATTGATTCTAAATCTTTGTTTCCTTTGGTATAGCCATGCCCTAATTCATCTTAATATAGAATCCACAATATAGTGAGCCTCTATCTTTTTAATCAGTCTTTTATGTGGCACTGTATAAAAAGCTTATGAGTGGGGAGTCCGTATAAACAACTGGTCCTCTACCCCCCTCAATCCGAACTATTTTCCTTGCTTCTTGCACTGAAATGTGTACAAGTCTCTAAACTGATACATTAATTGTGACTCTTTATCATCCTTAATTGCTCTCAACTCTTTAAGACATACTGTAACATGCACGTGTCTGAAGCTAGACACAAATACAACAAAAATATTAATTATAACAAGTGACTTCGAACTAGGTACCTCACAGGAAGGTGTCCTCAGTCCTACCTTATTTAATATCTTAATAAACACGCTGTTAAACTCTGTACCGAGCAAACCCAACGTCCACATCATTATAGCTATGCTGATGATATAATGATACACACCACTGGGTATGCCGATGATATAATTATACACACCACTGGGTATGCCGATGATACACACCACTGGGTATGCTGATGATATAATGATACACACAACTGGGTATGATGATGATATAGATACACACCACTGGGTATGCTGATGATATAGTGATACACACCACTGGGTATGCTGATGATATAGTGATACACACCACTGGGTATGCTAACATGCAGAACACTCTTAACTCTGTATTAGACTCATTTCAGGACCTAGGTTTAATTATCTCAGCAGAGAAAACAAAGATACTAAATCGGCGCCCACCCAGGCAGGGAGGAGCTGTTCGCAAGATGCAACTGTCTGATGGCTCCCAGCTTGACTATGTAAACAGATTCAAATACCTTGGCCTTGAAGTGCCACTGTATGGTCCTGTTGTATTCAGACTCTGTCGTCAGTATAAACAGAGGCTCCGAGCTCTCAAGGCTGTTGCAGGTTATCACTCAGGCTATGGTGCCAATGTCAGAATTGTCAAAATGATGTACCTTGCATACATCAGATCTTTAGTGGATTATGCTGCACCTCTGCTTGTTTTGATGTATGAAAGAAAGCTTGGAGGGCTTGAAAAATTGCAGAACGAAGCCTTGAGGATAATCCTTGGGTGCCCTCGTACCACAAAGATACTTAATATGAGAAGGGAACTTAATATTCTGAGCGTTGTTGATCGTGTTACTGAAATTGACTGTCAAATGAGTATTAAAATGCTTAGGCTAGCTCATTCTAGTCCTTGCACAGAAGCCCTCCAGAATTTCTTTATTGAAGATCAGCATTGTTCCAAATGGATAACAAAAACTGGAACTCAACTCAGAATGTATCAGGTTCATGATTTGTACCAAGAGAAACAACAACGGCACTTTCCTGCACCGTGGGAGGTTACACCCTTTCCAGTTTTAATCCCTCCCTTTCCACCCAAGAAGCAAATTAGAGATCAGGCCAAGCTTCGTCTTGAGGCAAAGCTCAACGCCTTAAGCCATATTGATGCTCTGTCCACAGAGCATTCTCTCTCTCAAATCATATACACTGATGGTTCCCTACACCGCACCACGGGTGCAGCTGGAAGTGCAGTTGTTCTGACAATGGGCGATGGCTTGTACTTTGAGTGGGGAGTCCGTATAAACAACTGGGCCTCTACCCTTCAGACCGAACTATTTGCCTTGCTCCTTGCACTGAAATGTGTACAAGTCTCCAAACTTGATACATTAATTGTGACTCCTTATCATCCTTAAATGCTCTCAACTCTTTAAGACATAACTGTAACATGCTCGTGTCCGAGGCTAGACACAAATACAACAAAATTATTAAGGATGGTAACAGAGTCCATTTCATGTGGTCTGGATCTCATGTTGGCCTCCGAATGCATGATAGAGCTGATAAGTTAGCCAAAGAATCTGCCTTTAAAGGAGACGTATGAGTGTAACCTTGGATTGTCAATGAGCAATCTGAGAGCAGCAGTACACCGAGAACTTCAACAAGATCTTGTAGATATGAGGCAAATTGAAATTGACACCAGTAATTCCATCTATCATCATACTATCATGCAAGAGGAGCCACACATCTATGGATCATCCAATAAAATCAGCAGACTTCTAGATGTTACTACTGTTCGGCTTAAACTGTGTTACAACTCTCTCTGGGATTTCTAATTATCTGCTGATGTAGACCTGACCAAATGTAAACTGGGTCAACAAGCACACCCTCTGTCACTATGTGATGGAGTGCGAAAAGACTTGAATTGAATTGAATTGAATTCAGAGACAATTTTATAATAAATGTTCCAGAGATTTTTTATTTATTTATTTATTTATTTATTTATTTATTTATTTATTTATATACAAGAAGGTACATTGGGTTTGTGAGAATACATTGAATAGGACAGTATTTACAATCTTGTAAAGCCACTAGTACGCACAGCGTTTCGGGCAGGTCCTTAATCTAACAGATAATTTTAAGTAGGTAATATCTATCAGAATTGATAAATGATGACAAATACGTTGCAAGAGAAAAATGAGATGAGAGAGCTTAGTAAGTATATTAAAGCACATTGGTATATTAAAGCTCTGATTGATTACATTGACAGCTTGATTGGTAATTTAAACAAGATTAATAGACACCATACAGCAGATTGACAGCACATATAAGACAGCAATGATCACAATGGTAAAATTGTTCAGATTGGGTACATAAAGATTGGGAGACTGGGTAGCAATAGATACAGATAAACAAGATTAATAAACACCATACAGCAGATTGGCAGCACATATAAGAAGACAGCAATGATCACAATGGTAAAGATGTTCGAATTGGGTACATAAAGGTTGGGAAATTGGGTAGCAATAGATACAGTGCAATTTTAAGGCAAAAGGTGAAAAACTATGAAGATGAATTTAGGTACTTTTTAGTATTGTTTTTGAATGATGTAAAAGTTGGACAGCTTTTCAATTCAATAGGGAGTGAGTTCCATAAACTGGGTCCCTTTATTTGCGTAGAGTGTTTACACAGATTAAGTTTAACTCTGGGGATATGAAAGAGATATTTATTTCTGGTGTGGTGATAATGGGTCCTATTTTTGTTCATTATTAACAACGTTAATTAGTGTATGTGGGTTGGGGTTGGAGTAGATGAGGGTAGTATCATCAGCAAACAAAATAGGTTTCAGAATGTTAGAGACATTAGGCAGATCATTGATCATATCATTGATCATTGATTGATCATTGATCATAAGAAATAGAAGAGGTCCCAAGATGCTGCCCTGTTCTGCCAAGATGTTTAAATATTTCATTCAAAATGATCTGCTACCAGAAATCTTAGCCAAATATCCCCTATTTGCTAACTAAGATAAGTAAATGATAAGTAAATTGCCTCGCCAATTATATATACGAGGGAATGATTAAGGGTCGCGGGACGAAATGCGCATTGCTGCCCTCACCTGTGACGTCACAGCGTCATCGCCGCCAGATCAACAGAGTGGCCATTTTGTCGTCAGTGCAGTCAGCGGACAGAGGACAAACGCTTCATGCAAATATTATCGTAAGTAAACACTTATATTTTATTATATTATTAGATTCTAGTGCTGGCTATAGTGCTAGTGTATGTGGAGGTGAGGCTGGCTATAGTGCTAGTGTATGTGGAGGTGAGGCTGGCTATAGTGCTAGTGTATGTGGAGGTGAGGCTGGCTATAGTGCTAGTGTATGTGGAGGCGAGGCTGGCTATAGTGTTAGTGTATGTGGAGGCGAGGCTGGCTATAGTGCTAGTGTATGTGGAGACGAGGCTGGCTATAGTGCTAGTGTATGTGGAGACGAGGCTGGCTATAGTGCTAGTGTATGTGGAGGTGAGGCTGGCTATAGTGCTAGTGTATGTGGAGACGAGGCTGGCTATAGTGCTAGTGTATGTGGAGGTGAGGCTGGCTATAGTGCTAGTGTATGTGGAGGTGAGGCTGGCTATAGTGTTAGTGTATGTGGAGGTGAGGCTGGCTATAGTGATAGTGTATGTGGAGGTGAGGCTGGCTATAGTGCTAGTGTATGTGGAGGCGAGGCTGGCTATAGTGCTAGTGTATGTGGAGGCGAGGCCGGGCAGTGCTAGTGTATGTAGAGGCGAGGCCGGGCAGTGCTAGTGTATGTGGAGGCGAGGCTGGGCAGTGCTAGTGTATGTGGAGGTGAGGCCGGGCAGTGCTAGTGTATGTGGAGGCGAGGCCGGGCAGTGCTAGTGTATGTGGAGGCGAGGCCGGGCAGTGCTATTGTATGTGGAGGCGAGGCCGGGCAGTGCTAGTGTATGTGGAAGCGAGGCCGGGCAGTGCTAGTGTATATGGAGGCGAGGCCGGCAGTGCTAGTGTATATGGAGGCGAGGCTGGGCAGTGCTAGTGTATGTGGAAGCGAGGCCGGGCAGTGCTAGTGTATATGGAGGCGAGGCCGGGCAGTGCTAGTGTATGTGGAGGTGAGGCCGGGCAGTGCTAGTGTATGTGGAGGCGAGGCCGGGCAGTGCTAGTGTATGTGGAAGCGAGGCCGGGCAGTGCTAGTGTATATGGAGGCGAGGCCGGGCAGTGCTAGTGTATGTGGAGGTGAGGCCGGGCAGTGCTAGTGTATGTGGAGGCGAGGCCGGGCAGTGCTAGTGTATGTGGAGGCGAGGCCGGGCAGTGCTAGTGTATGTGGGGGCAAGACTGGGCAGTGCTAGTGTATGTAGAAGCGAGGCTGGGCAGTGCTAGTGTATGTGGGGGTGAGGCCGGGCAGTGCTAGTGTATGTGGAGGCGAGGCCAGGCAGTGCAGGTTTATTGGAGAGGCGAGGCCAGGCAGTGCTAGTGTATGGAACTGAGGACTCAGGCCCCAGGCCCTGGGCACGGGGACCTGAGCACTGCTGAGGGTTAGCCAACATTAGAGGGTTGTGTTGATTGCCTGAAATTATTTAAATTGTTTAATGTATTGAATGGCATTTTTCAAGTTACATTTTTTAAATTACTGAACTATATTCTAGGTTCTAGGATAGGCTAGGTTAGGCTCATCTGTAATAATTGAATTAAGCCAAGCCTAGAATCTAATTCAGTAATTTAAAAAATGTTGTAACTTGAAAAATGCCATTCAATACATTAAACAATTTAAATAATTTCAGGCTATCAACACAACCCTCTCATGTTGGCTAACCCTCTCTCATGTTGGTTAATAATTTAATGAATTTTTTATGGATTAATCTTTGCTGTTGATAGTGCTTGTTGTGTGTCTGCAGGTGCATTCAGTGTGTGTATGATGCCTGGTGTTAAAAAATTATTTCTTACTCGTTCATGCTCTCATTTAGACGTTTGGCCTCGACGAGGTTCAGTCTTATGACTGGTGTGGCACGTTTCTGTTGAAATGTAGTCTTTTCGAGACTACATTTCAAATATTACCTAACATACACGATCTAATATATCTATCTGTGTGAAATAGATTAAATCCATTTATTTGATATTCAGCTAATAGTTCTCTATTTTCTACATTCATCCATGTTTTGGTAAGTGCAATAATATGTATTGTTTCATTGCAGATATGAGATTCCAGATTTCCGAAGTTCTGAAACGCACACCATACAGGCTTGGTGGATCTAGGTGCAAGGTAAAATTATTAACATTTACTTGTTTTTTTTATTTATATGCATATATATATATATATTTGCATATGTGTATATATATATATATATATATATATATATATATATATATATATATATATATATATATATAGATAGTAGTAGTAGGCATCCATCAGTCTCAGGAGACTATGGAGTTGCGCTCTGGTTGTCGGTCTGGAGTGGCCTCACCAGGGCGCAAAGCCAGGGTAGGTTGATTCGGGGAAGAAGCTGTTACCCAGGCAGCAGGTCCCCCCTCTCCACGGCGCTGAAAGTCTCCAATGGAAAGGCAAATGCCAATACGATTGGTTCCAGCGCCGTCGCAGGAACTGTGAGTTCCGGGGTTGACCTCAAAGGTGGTGAAGAAGGGCACAGGGACCTCCAACCCCGGAGACCGCCATGCTCGGTGCCGGAGAAGAACCACCCCGTCAAGGGTATGAACAACCCCAGCCTCCTGAAGCAGAGCCTGGGCCGCACGACCCTCGGGAGGTGGACGTCCCGGTCCCGCACCTACGGGTTCCAGACAAGGATCGTCACAGCCCCTTTTCACCCAAGGCCGGCCTCCTTCAAGACCAAGTAGAAGGAAGAGTGATAATTATTAAATACAACAATTATTATTATGATAATTATTATAATAATATTTGAAAATATTTAATAATTATCACTCTTCCTTCTACTTGGTCTTGAAGGAGGCCGGCCTCGGGTGAAAAGGGGCTGTGACGATCCTTGTCTGGAACCCGTAGGTGCGGGAGGCGAGAAATTTTGTATATATATATATATATATATATATATATATATATATATATAAATATATATATATATATATATATATATATATATATATATATATATATATATATGCATATATAATAAAATGTATATATAATATGTATATTATGTGTGTATATGTATTTGTGTGTAAATCACGGAAATTAACATGTGGTGAAAAATGTGACAGTGTCAGACCGTGAAAGAAGAATTGAACCAGGAATTTCCGTAACTACTTTCATATTTAAATAATACATCTTCAGGAGGAATGATTCCTTCTGAAGATGTATTATTGAAATATGAAAGTACTTAAGGAAATTTCTGTTTCAATTCTTCCTCAGTGGTCTGACACTGTCATACGTAATTACCCAAGTTTTGAAAGTGAACAAATTGTTTACAATGGTTTATAATTTAACAGTGTCAGACACAATTATATCTTACTCATAAATACCATTATATACCTCACTTGTTGTAACATAAACACACATGAAGTGTATTATGTAGCATTATCTGTAATCAACTGATTTTCAGAGCTGCTCATTACAAAATACTCTTTAAAAAAGTGCTTCTTAACAATAGAGCATTTCAATATATCCATAATCATCTGTATCAAACCTTATTACAGGTAAAACCAGTAGGCATTCTACTGTATTTTATCAAACCCTTATTAGAATAATAGATCTTGTAATGATTTTGCAAAAATAGTGGCATTTACTATTTTTAAAAGATTATTAAAAAATTTACCGATATGGTGCATTCGGAAGACAAACCAAATTTTTCACTTTATCAAAATAGAAAATATCTCATAAACTCCGAAACTCGGAAAAATCCAGATGACAACTAATTCTTCACCTGCTACAGCAACAGGAATGTGTGCGTGTGTATATTTGTGTATATTTGTGTGTATATTTGTGTTGTTGAATATGACCGAAAGTGTAAGATTAATGATTCTAACACAAATCGTCTGAATATTTGTTTTTCTTCACTGTCAAGAGTAGTTAAAAAATTTACTCGAGTTTATTTTCACACTTTATTTATGGTCTTTTTGTCCCTCTCCTTACTGCTGCTGCTGTTTCTCGCATCTTTGCATCGCTTGTATGTTTGGGGGTTTGGCCTCTTGCTATATATTGATTCCATTTGTGTGTGTTTGGGTCTCTGGCCCTCTCGCAATTTCTGTTGAACAAACCCCCTTTTCCTAGTTCTGCATCTCTCCTTTGGTATAAATTTTGTTGTGCCTTATCATATATTTCACAAAACTTGACATACATCTCATTTACTTCATGTCCTATCAGTAAGTGTTTCTGTCAAATTCTTTAAGGAAAGTTTATCATCCTGATTGCAGATCTCTAGTGCTATTATGTCAACTTCTTGTGGATTCGCAATCATTATTTAATTTACCTTTAGGTGTTCTTTCACCAGCACAGCAACACTGTACCTCTCCCAACCAGTTGTAGATAAAAACTAAATACTAACTAATTAACTCAATGTAACCTACCTCACCCCCAAAATGTCAACCCATGTCTTCTATTTTAAACAATGCTGTTTTGTTGACCAAATTGTATTTTTGCTTTTTTCTGCAATGTTTCCCCCCTCCCCTTTTTTTCCATTCTTTTTTTTTTTTCAATACAATTTATACTTTAATCTCAATTAGTATTAAGTTTTAATCTTAGTGTTTTTCCTGCCCGAAACGCTTTGCGTAATAGTGGCTTTAGGCATTGTATGTACTAGATCTATCTATAAATCCATCAACTTTTGTATCTTACCTTGTATGTATGTACCTTACCTGAATAAGAATTTCTTTATTACTATCGCCTTTCCTTATTTGTCTGTCTCGTCTCCAAACTGAGTAGCCCCTTGAGAATATGACCTCATTTAAAATATCATCTTCAAGTTTTGTCTCCATGAGTGCAACAATGTCTGGTATCTGCAGCTGTATTACATGACTTAACTACAGTATCTTTGATCTCACTCAATCTATGTTTGTGTATGCAATTTTTAGGAACATGTTCCCCCTCTCCTTATTCTTCACACCCCCTTTCTTTAGTGATTTTGTTGGTTTGTGTATATATATGGGGGTACCACCTCTGGTGCAATTATAGGGACCCACAGCCTCAGTGAAGGGAACACAGAGCATTTTGGGAAAAACATATATACAGTATATAAATATATATATATATATATATATATATATATATATATATATATATATATATGTATATATATATATATATATATATATATATATATATATATATATATATATATATATATATATATATATATATATATATATATATATATATATATATATTGTGACGGTGTTCCCACCCTTCTAATTCTCCCACGCCTGCTGTAAGAGTCATGTCCACTATTCCCGAGCGTTCTCTACATTGCAGGCATCAATTGAACATATGTGGGAGAGAACAGTATTCTCGAAGAGCCGAGAAATTTGCGAAAATGTAGTATTTTGGCCTGTGGGATAGGCCCTTTAGGGAGCCAATATGGCGCTGGCGAGTCTGTTCTCCCGCCAAAACTGTGTGACGTCAGTGGCGCCAGATTGGTCACCGTCAGCGACATGGCACTGGGAGCCAATGAAAACCAACTTTGGGAAAAGTGACGTCACATAGGCATGGGGAGTCCGGCCGTGTTGGCGCCGTGGCGATATCAGTCTTTCACGACACGTCCGAGAGGTAGGACGCGCGATCGGTCATCCTGTCAGAGTGACGGATTTACCGAACTCCGGTGGATGTAAGCGTCTCCAGTTGTTGGCACGCACTCTGTGAGGTCTTCCTGCAACCCAGATGTGGCTCAGATAAGGAATTGACAGAATATTGAGCAACAAGTGCTCAGGGGACAGGTGCGTTGCAAGAAGTGGGCCGGGCATCGACGTGTGTCGTCGTTGGCAGTTCACCAGTATAAGAGACAGCTTAGTGGCCGGGCCACCCACCGTGAGTGAACCGGGTTGACAGCCTTGTCAACCAGGTTGAACGTGTGATCGACGATCCTGTCAAGTTTGACAGTAACCCCACCTTCGTGGAACCCTACGAGTCAACAGTTGGATGCAAGCACGTCGAGAAGTCTTCCCAAATACCTAGCGATATATCTAGACGACGAGGGAATTGACAGTGAAGTGAGCTTCAAGTGCTCTGAAGTCGGGTGCTGTGCGTGTGGAGCTTAAGCAGTATCGTCTGGGACGGCTGATAACTTCACAGTGACTTCGTAGTGGTGAGAGGCAGTTCCTCTGGGAGTACAGTGACAAGAACTAATTGGGAAACGTGCGACGACCGCCGAGACGTAGGCTGGCTGCCGTAGTTGGGAGGAAAGTTGACGGCCAGGAGACCGACTTCAACCCTGCGACGTACTGTAGAGGAAGGAGCACGGACCTGCTGTGTACAGAAGCGGCGAGACGCGACATCCTAAGGCGTGGGGCTTGTGTTTCTGGATGGTGAACGAGGCGAGAGCCTGGACCAGGAGCTACAACCCAACTGTCATCCTAGGATAGGTGAAGTAGGTGTTTACAGTTACCCTCCCATTTCCCCTTTAGTTAGCTATATATTTTCTTGTCAGGATATTTTATATGTCGTGAGCAAGTCTCACTTGAGTCTAAGTCACAGAGAGCACAGTATGTGGTGAGCCTGCCCAGAGCGCTCACAGTATCAGTTTACATATATATCTATGTGTGGGTGTGTGCAAGCACCAAGATTCATCAGAGAATTTACTGTGACTATTATTAATTTACAGTGAGTATTATTATTATATATATTGGTAGTAAACCAGATATTGGTGTGTTGATCTCTATAATCTATTGATATAAATGCCTGTGGATTGATCTCTATAATCTATTGATATAAATGCCTGTGGATTGATCTCTATAATCTATTGATATAAATGCCTGTGGATTGATCTCTATAATCTATTGATATAAGTGCCCGTGTGTTGATCTCTATAATCTATCGATATAAATGCCTGTGTGTTGATCTCTATGATCTATTGATATAAATGCCTGTGTATTGATCTTCATGATGTATATATATATATGCCTGAAATTTGATTACTGATTTATATATGACATGACTGTGTACTGAATAATATCATATACGTGAAGTGATTGCCAGTGATATCTCTTTAAGAGAAAGTATAGATATAAAGAAAAGTTCAGTGATCAAGCGAGTGCATTCACAGTAAATATTATTAAGAATAGAGTAATCTTTTGGTACGGTGAAAAGCCACTGTGAGAGTATTGTGAATAAGATGTTGATCGTGAGGCCAGTGAAATCATAAGTAAGCCATGTGAATGTTGAATAGTGTTTTGGAAAAAGTTAAATAAACGGGGATCGTGACAGAATTAGAAAACAAGTACTAGTCTGTTCCCACGATCGCGAGGGTCCCGGTCAGCTGACATCTGACAGGTGACGCGGGGCGCGCTGCCGGTGTTACCATATTGGTGCGCTCCAGAATATTATGCTATGAATGGAGCAATTGTCATATATTATTCCTGATACATTGATGCATATATATTTCTCGTTGTCTTTTAAGTAAAATACCAAAACTCTTTGGAGTTTGATATCATCCCCTCCATTTATCTTGTGACCGTGTAATGAAGTAAAGCAGAGTGACCTGCCTGATACCATATTACTGGAATTTGCTCTTGCCACAATTACACCTGACCACTGCAGTGTTACTGGACACTTGAAAACCAGTTGGCGACCTTGAAGGCTGCGTAAGAGTTCGGTGTCGGGGCGGGCCACAGATTGAGGGAACGATCTGTGCCCTCACTCATCTTGCAATTTAAAGGCCGGTTGTGAGACCGACTGGGGTACTCTCCGAGGCCAGCAGTGGAGCCTAGAGGATCGAGGGAAGACCCGCCGAACGACGGTGAGTAAGGGTTATTGTTGGAGCAACCACCTGGAAAGGAGATCCAGTCTACCGTTGCTTTAACCTTTCTCTAACGAGAACACCGTGAAACCCCGACAATATATATATATATATATAGTTTGTGTGTAATTTATATAAACAAATAATTAAATATTAATTTATCTTAACATCTTTTCAAGGAAAACTTGCAATAATGATGAAACTACTGAAAAGAAACAAGGAAGCCGATAGGCCGAGCGGACAGCACACTGGACTTGTGATCCTTCAGGTCCTGGGTTCGATCCCAGGCGCCGGCGAGAAACAATGGGCAGAGTTTTTCACCCTATGCCCCTGTTACCTAGCAGTAAAATAGGTACCTGGGAGTTAATCAGCTGTCACGGGCTGCTTCCTGGGGGTGGAGGCCTGGTCAAGGACCGGGCCGCGGGACACTAAAGCCTCGAAATCATCTCAAGATTTCCTCTAACAAATGTCTTTTTTTTCATTTCTTCTGTTACGTTTCTCTCCTAATTTTCTTGTCGCTTCTTATATCTCTCCTTTCCTCCTCTTTTCTAACACCTCTTCTTTCCTGTCTCTTCTAGCTTCTCTCTTCCTATACTTTTTACATTTGTGGTATTCACTTACTTCATTTTATCTTGTATATTTTTCTTGTAT
>WNGS01090049.1:0-10220 GCA_020271785.1 Procambarus virginalis
AATGAATTGTGGCAGTTCAGCTGCAGAAATCTGGGAAATAAACAATCAATAGAGGAAGAAATCTTAGCTAAATTGTCTTCACTCGTACGGAAATGATTGTGAAGCAAAGCAATAAACCTGTCAGTCCGGAAAAAGAGTAATCCTCTTGATAGGAGATAAAGATATTCGTTTTGATCATTTTAGTTTGACGTTAGAAACTTCAATGTAACGTTAACAAGAGGCCACTCTATCTGTGAAGGCCGACGAGAGTGCGCATATGTCCTAGTATTATTATCACTAGATTCAATATTGGTTACCAATCGCAGTTTAGTGATCCTGGTGCTTTTAGTTCACGAATCGTCGCAGGAGAGTATTTCTTTAGGCGAGTCATTGGAGGATATCAATACATTTGTTAGGTGTTTACCAGCCCTGTCGAGGATATCAGGCAATCATTTATCATGTGTGTTCACTTCAGGTGCTTAGAAGAATAGGAAAAACGAATAGAGGACAAAATGAGGGAAAATACGAGGATAGCGTTTTGAAAGATTGAAGGAACTAAGGATATCCGTGGCAGTAAGATAGTCAAATGTGGCATGCCGTTTCCGAAGAGTATTTAAGTAGTACATTAACATTTAAAATTTAATATCATAAATATGAAAATAGCTCCAGAATTCACTTCAGCAAATTACTGTTCCTACCATTGTTTCCTTATACGATTAGATAATGATGCAATATAACGATCCATCACTACACGATTAGATAATGATGCAATACAATGGTTAGATAATGATGTAGTTAATATGCATGATGGAGCAATTGACAAGATCACTACTTGATGTTAAATAATGGATTGAGAATAAGTTTTCAGCCACGTTATTGAGATTTATAGTCTGCAATGAGAAATGTTTGACGATTAGCAGAGGGAGATTGACCATTGCCCAATCAGTCTCTCATATTATTATATCAACTGTTTCATCCTGATAAGTAAAATGGAGACTTCCTACAGAAGACACACTGATGATGAATTTCAGGCAAAAACATATTGCTATTGCTCCCTCATCATGCCAATATCTAAAGCTGGGAAAGGGATTCACAGTGAGATTAAGTATCTTAGACTATTCTATTATTGCAGAACATGCCTCAGAGTTCTCACACACATATCTGCAGAATAAATAGGAAAACGAGACCAACCAAATATATATGCCGAATACATAAGTTCTTGTCTTCTTTTTGTCAGCTGTTTAAGGAATATTTGTCGCCTGTGTAAGACCTCTACTGAGAACACCTTCAAAATACGATCCTCTACAAAAATTGACAAGGTCATTTGAAATCCTGAAAATTGAATCTGAATTACTTTCAGAGGATCCGCTCAAAAGTACTATTTTTAGTTGTGTAAATAACCATGGGTAATACAAATCTAACAGGGAAGTATATTTACTTCATTATATATTCTCGAGAGGATTATGAGAAACGTATAAAAATACACTGAAATGGTTTATATCTTTCCACAGTCTAATCCATTAAGCTCCAAAATATTTCATAAGACTTTGTTTTTCTCCTAATTCAGATATACTCAATAAGCTTTTAATTTACTCAATAATATGAGCTCAATAAAGCTATCCTGCCAATTATGATTTCTATGTAAAGGGCCTGTAGTAAGTCACAGGGGTTCTCATCGCTTCAACTCGCATTCGGGCATGATGTGTGGAGCCCGCTCTTAATTGTATTATGAGGTTTGGATAAATGAGATATGAACTTTAATGCATGAATAAGCTTATGTAATGGTAATCATATGCATTACGAAGATATAAATGGCCAATTCGCATGCTGAAAAACTTAGTTAAAAATAAGATATTGAAGAGTCTACATTATTATTTACAACTAAAGGAAAGCCCACCAAAAGTCTAAAATTCAGTGGGTCTGTATAATGAAGAAAACATTACTTTGATAGGAGAAATAAGTAGTAAATACATCAGAGAATAATTTAGGCTTCTCATATGATCTTTATGAAATTTTCCACAGGAGAATGGCCATGCACTGAGAACCAAGAGATTCTGAGAGGTGAAGGGAGAGAGAACAAGGAGTAGCCAGCGAGAGTTGTATAACAACAGCTTAGAAAGAGCAAGTGGTATTTCAGATGACAATGGGAGCATATTCGCTTTTGGGACAACTTAGGTCCTTGTGCAAGGATATATCCTATGGCAGTGGTACGATTCTTTTCTCATAGAGACAAAATGCTACAGAGCTTATTAAAGAATGAGTTAAAATTTCATTCACAAGATGGTGCTCTCTCGTAGCCCTAGTACCCTGTAGCTCAGTAGTCTACGTCCTCGAACAGAAAAGTGACAGTTGGACACATTTCTTTTCATCGAATGCCGCTGTTCATGCTGCATTAATAGGTGCCATGTATTTAGACATTATTATAGGTTACATCCTGCCTGGAAAGGTTAACAGTTTGATATCGATAAGCCTAAATACAAGCCTCTTTCCCACAACAGGAAAATCATTCATAATTGAGTCATAATAGTTTTAGGATGATTTTGTTTATATGAGGTTCGGGAGACGAATCATGTGGCTAATATTTATGAGCAAGACAAGTCTTAGAAACATACCAGCCAACTTACTATGGAATGAAATTTGATGGGAGAGAATATGAACGACATTGGGACTAAGTCAATGAGGCAGAGGCGACGAGCGTCTCTCAGAGCACCAAATACATGTATTTAATGCAACTAGTTATGAGCCAATGTCAGAGTATGAATCGGAATTTTCTGATATCTTTCTGGTGTGCTAAGTATAGTGTTTCATATACGTGGTAATAACGTGGTAATAGTTACTTGAATGAGGACTGAAAGATTTGTAATACCTTCCAGTTACTTCTTTAGTTAGTGTTAAGGAGATATTAACACGATTTGCAGTGAAACTATCACCATCGTGAGGGGAAAAAAGTAATTAGTTATAGAGGGACAATGATTGATAATAATCCAATATGAGTTTTACAAGCGAGGGATTGATTAAGGTGCAATACATTTTTGTATATGAAGATGAAACCTTTCAACAACCTGAAGAAAGACAAAGATGTGGACGCTCCTCTTTAAACCAGACACCAGTGACATTCGGAAGACCATTGATTGGAACGCTCTGAGGTGATCAGGCTGTCCAGCGTGCCACTGTCTTGTGGTATTTGGAAAGTAAATATTGAAGAGCCTGGGTCGTCATGACCTTCAACCATTGACCTCATCACAGCGGTTTCACCATATATATAGACTCCCGATATGTCATGTGTTTCATAAATATATTCAGATACTTTAAATTGTTAACAATTTAGCATTAGAGTTAGCCAGACTGGGGTTTGTTAATTGTAAAATCTCTCTTTCGCAGGTTTAGTAATCATCAGGGCTTCATTCTACTCATCATACTATGTTAGTAATATTTGTTGGTGTGTACATTAGGATTTATGTATAACGCGATTGTATCACTTTATTGGGAAGGGTTTTCCACATTTTTTGTTTGTTTTGCCAAAAGTCTTCAGCTGTTTACGAAAATTTGCTGAGCCCAAATGAGGATTCGAACCTATGCTCTGGGTACTTCCAAGCACACGCCTTAGACAACTTGGTCACAACAAGGTAAAAGGACTGCAACCTGAGATTCTACCGTGTCCATGAGGGTTCCTGGGGCTTCCACTGAAGCCAAATCAGGGTTTAACGTGTGACGGTAAAGTGTTAGAGTATGGTGTTCGGCAGTCCTCCAATGGCAGGTGTCAATGCCTGGTCACACATGCAAAAAAAAAGAGAGACTGCTTGCCTGTTTGTCTGTGGTAAGGTAAGGGAAGACACGCAAAACACAAAGTATAAACAATGAAACTTTAATTACTTTAGAAAATAAAATATCATCAAAGACAATCCCTTGGCTTAAATTAAATTGTAAAGTCAAGAAACACAAAACAAACATAAATAATTATTAGAGATGAAGTTTACAATGATACAAAATATGGTGCAATAAAAATCAGGTGCTGAGAATATTGGCTAAAGCTGCTATCTCCCTTAGTATACGACCGCCAGAGCTTAATATACCAGAGAGAGATGTCAACTGTGAGAGCACAACGGATATTCTGAGGAAGACGGCTGAGCTAGCCCAGACGTCGACTCGGGTAGATGGTTTGAGTGGTGCAGGTGTGCTGTGCTGTCGGCGACACCAGCCAATCAGAAGGCAGGCAGTTGGAGAATGGTAGTTAGCTCGTCGGAGACGGGCGGTGAGCCGGCTGGTGGGAGGTGAAGGGGGGGTTTGCAGGGTACGTTTTGCTTCCTGGTCAAAACGTTTTGTGCTACTGGTGGACGTATCTTGAAAGTAGCCTCTTGTACTTGTGATATGACGTAACTGATATAGGGAAGAGCAGGCTCAATCTCTCTTGAAAGAGATTATCGTCACAAACGCAATTCCCTCCCCCCCCCCATCCCCATGGACTCTGGCTCTGTCATCCAGGAATTATGCCTCTTGAGCGCCTCTCTCAACACACAGACAAATCCCACTAATGTGATGTATCAATGAGAAATCCGGAGGAGATCTTGTTCATACAGATTTTCTCATTGATAAATCACGTTAGTGTGATTTCTCGGTGTATCTTCAACTGTTTGGTTAGAAAATTCTTACATCGCAATAATGCATGTTCCAAGTGAGTCAACGCTATCTCTTGATTCCCGATGACATAATTGAATTATTAAAATTGATTCCCTCTTTGCTCATTCAACTTTATTCACATGTCTTTTGTTACGGTAATATTTACATAATGAAACAGTGTGATATAACGAGGATAGTGATAAGTGTTGTACACGAGTATCTAATTCCATTGTGTGGATGTGTTGAGAGATTTGTGACAATATAAATTTCTTATCCTGTGGAACTGATCGTGTCTCTAGTGACATTGAAAAGTATAAACAAAACCTAAAGGTGTCAAGATTTCGTTCATAGTTTCCTTTATTCTTCTTGGGCAAAATTCGTGTGGGGAATTTTTTCGATTAATCTGTCCTGTATAACATTATAAGTCTTAATTTTAATTAAGGAATATATATAAAAGGAAGGAAATTATGTTCAATGTTTACTCATGACGAACGTTAACGAATGTTATACAAAAATTCACAAAACATATAGACCAAATCCAATATAATATTCTTCTCGTTTCAGCTTCACGAGCTGTGTAATAATTGTCTGATGCAATTGGACCAGTGAACGAATACAATTGTCTTTGAACAACACTTTTGTTTATTCCATGGTAGGGGGCCTGACGGGTGAGTGAGCAGCGCTTGGGATTCGTAGTCCTAAGGTTCCGGGTTCAATCCCTGGCGGAGGCGGAAACAAATGGGCAGAGTTTCTTTTACCCTGATGCACCTGTTTACCTAGCAGTAAATATGTACCTGGGAGTTACACAGCTGCTACTGCTGCTTCCTGGGGGTGTGTAACAAAAAGGAGGCCTGGTCGAGGACTGGGCCACGGGGACGCTAAGCCCCGAAATCATCTCAAGATGACCACAAGATAAGAAGAAAATAAGAAGTCTGGTGCTAGTTGAAGGTCCCTCAGTTATTGCTAATGAGTTTCTCTGGTTGTAATTTATACTGTAGCTTAGTATTTTCTTTGACAGAATCAGCGGACAGACGGTTCCAGGAGCATATTTAACCATGGATGATAAAGCATCTCTCACTGTCTGCTCTAGCGTGAAATTGTTGTCTTATGTGTAAAAGTAGAAATATCTTTTATTTCCATTCTAATGAACATTGAATGAACTTCGAAGTAAGTTATATATAAGTTTCATCAAAATAATTCGTGTTCGTTGTCTTTACCTTTGGTGCAATAATTAAACACTGAGATATATGTATTACTAAATTTTTAATAAATAATTATCTTGTTTCTCAATTTTTAATTTGCATTCCCTTATAACTTATTCGACAAATAATATTGTTCAAGTCTGAATGTAAATTGTCTCCCTTATACCGAACCTATGAACACTTTAATCACGTACATAATTCACCTTAAGAAAACACTTAAAAACTGCGAAGTTTTTCTAGTTCGTCTTACGCGAACAAGTAAGAAATACGGCAGCAACTCCTAAGATCACTTTCCAGTATACGATCAATGTTGTGCTTCGCGAATGGCCGGGCGGAGGAAGTGTCAGAGAATATACACTCTTGGTGAAAGGTACAAATTGCTCGTTGAATATGAGAAGAGAGAAAGAAATATGAATGCCAATATCGAGGTGCGTCCAGCCCTCACAGTTCTGGTTCACGATGCGAGCTGTTATTCTTCAGGTGTATGCCACATGTGTCATATACATTATTCTCGAGTATACGACATGTATATGACATGACACTTTAGTATACGTGTCCTATACTCTCGCAAGAGGCCTAGATTTGATACATCTGTTTGCATTTAAGGCACCACCTTCTCGTGTATTCGGGTGTGTATGACATAGATAGTCCAGTGTAATGCTAATTTCTTGTGTATCTTACATGTAATATTGCATAACGTCACATTAGAGATTGAAAGTTACATATAAAATAAGAGCTAAACCTTTCTTATCATTGAAGGTCAACGCCAAACATCCACACCAATATCACCTGAAACTTTATCAGTGGTTCAGATTTCAAAACTTATGTAACCCCTTGTGTATTATTACTCCTGCTCTCTTATGCTTCTGTATAATATACATAACAACATCGGAATAAACAAATCTGCAGCAAGCCTGTTTGTCAATGGGTATCAGGTCCTATTTATACCCAACACAACTCACTCAAATAAATATGTCAAACCTATGCTTGAAGCAATCCAGGTCTCCCATTTCTATCATATTACCCGATAATTTGTTTCATCAATATACAACCTTGAAATATGTGAACATATTTCAACAGAACATAGTTACGCATGCCAATTATTTTGGGAAAATCCTATAATATATTTATTTTCTGGGTTTGGAAATATGGGTATTTGGGTAGATATAACTGAATATAGCGGTAACCTAATTTGACCAAAACCTGCCATATCTAGCCACACCTAGCCTTGTCTTTCCTTATTTAGATATTTGCACGAAATATTTCAAATCACTGATTATACATCCGAAACTAAATCAAATAATATTTAAATTTCTCGTGTCCATCCCAGTTCTGCAGTTGCAGGAGTTTAATTTCACAATTGGTCAGTATAAACAATTTCTTAAGTCGTTTTAAATAAATTTGTTGCTGCATATTGCAACAAATATCAAAATGCATCCGCTCAGGAATGTTAGACACACGACGCATTGCATCCTGGACAGCTCGTACAACCATTCTAACTTCGGCGCTATATTGCAAAACGGTGCAATAAAGTCATCTGTAAAAATATATATACCTGCAAAGAAATTCACACGATAATCTGTTAGACTTTATGTATGTTTTAGTGTTGGACTTATGGCCTGTCAACCTCCGGGGGGTTATTTTTGGGCCACCACAATACCTTACTGACCAACCACCAAGTATAACTTTAGTCCTGAACATTGTCCAGGACTACAGTAAACTCTGCGTTTATAACCGATAAATACTGTGTACGTGTCACGAGAAATATATGTGTGTTGATATTTCATCATTCTAACTCCTATTGCTGAAGTATATATTCTACCGTCCTTCATCTAACTTTTTCTGCGCCAATTACCATGTTCCGATAAATTAAATTTTTTGTCTTTAATATTTTCACTATATTTCATAGTGCATATTATCGCATTTAATAAATAACACATTATAAATGGAAGGATTAATCACGACGCTTCCGTCCGCCCAGGACCCTGATCAGGGAGATATTAATAAGGGATTAAAACTACTTGAAACGCCGCCCCTTCCACTGTGTATGTGATGAGTCGGGTAGTTTGTTTTCAGTCACGTTATTGCCACTTATTCTCCGTATATGTCATCTGATATTCATCAGCCCCATTTTTTAAAGGTGTGTATGTGTGTGCTCACTATTATCGTCACTATTGGTGTTCCAACATTACTTACTAATTTAGTGTAATGGGCAGTTTTGGTTACTGTAATATCTTGCCCATTATTTATGTCACGTTGTAAATAGAAAACCAGTCAGGGATAAATGGTTGAATCACTCTGACACTGCATTTATTATATATAGCCATTGCGTCACATACACATTCAGCGCTACACAGTTGTTTGATCTAGATAACCAATTATACTGCCATCAAATTATATCACGTGTTTTCACTTTCGAAAGACGCCGATATGAAAATTTATCAAAGTGATATGCACGAACGATTTCTTTGAAAACTCGACAGAGAATCCATAAATCACAGGCCACTCTCTGCATGTTGTAGAAATGGATTCCAATTATTGTTTCCGTGAGATTTCCAACTATCAAAGTCTAACTAATTGGTTGAATATTGCAAGTTTCACCCAACTTTATGTATTGTTGTGATATTTTGAAGGTACACTTACGTGGACAAAAAGTTTTCCTCACGGACATAATAAAAAAATATCCATCATGGGCTTCACAATTAAATTTGTGCCTGCATAATATTTTGGGATAGACTTTGTCATAGTCATCTATTTTACTTGTTTAGTTATCCACCAAAAATGCAGAAGGTCCATAAACTGTAATGAAATGAAAAAAAATATGTTAATAGTCTAATATTTAGGATGGTAAAGGAAATTTATATACATTTTCCACTGTTGTCCAAATATGAAAAGAAAACAATCTGCGCTTCATTATAATCTAAATTTTTATTTTCTGATTCTTCACGAGTAATAGAATAGTAAGATCACTTTTAATATCTTAAGATGTTTAAGCTTATTAGCTTTTCTCTGCTATATTTAGTGAAATCACGAAAATACTTACTCAGAGGAATATCTAATTACTCCTCGACATAATAAAACAGATTTTATTCTGTGTTGTTGATAATTATTTTCTAATAACTTCCGATTAGCAAACATTTTCGACGAAAAGGAACTTTAAATATTATTGTTAACTTTTTAGTTAAGGTAGAGCGTCGGGTCTCGCTTCTTGGCAGGTTGGCGCTCGATTCCTCGAGGGTTTAAGTAGTCAAGTGGTTAGGCACCATTACTTCCCTCTGTCTTATCCCAGATATTCCTCATATTCCTTCCATGTGAGACCCAGATATTCTCATATTCCTTCCATGTGAGACCCAGATATTCCTCATATTCCTTCCATGTGAGTACCCAGATATTCCTCATATTCCTTCCATGTGAGACCCAGATATTCCTCATATTCCTTCCCATGTGAGACCCAGATATTCCTCATATTCCTTCCATGTGCTACATAGTCATACCGGCTTACCACTTGCTCCTGATAATTACTTTACCTTACGCGGTCATTCGTTACTTACTGTCACATGAAACCTTGATGATAACATCTATAAACTTGTAAATTACTTGTCGTGTCGTGTCCAATCGTCGGTGTCGTGTTGAGTCGACGGTGTCGCGTTATTTCGTTCATCGCGGGAATTTATGCAAAAAATTATATTCACTCTAATTATATTTTATTTTAATTTGTTCATTTCATTTTTCCCCAGCTGATATTTGTTTTATAATTACTATTAATATTAAATGTGATTTGACGATCATAGCGAGGTCTGAGATATTCATATCTCGTTAAACTACATATTTAATTCTCACTTGGAATGAAGTGAAGGAATAATTTACACTATAATATTTTCACCAAGAATATTTGTGTGTCAACATTTTCAGTTATAACACTTTCCAACAAGCACTTTTTCTAGAGTTTGGACAGAATAACTCTTCCAATTATGATATTGGCAAATTAAAAGCATAGATTATAACTACCATTCACTGAATATTTGTATAATTTGGATATGCAATTTGATATTTTTAAGAATATCACTGATTACGGTGAACGTGGACTCGATGTTTACTTTTTTATAACTTTTTTAATAAAATTTTTAATTATTTAACTAATAGCATGACCCCACTACCAGGTAGATTATTTTCGTCTCTACTGATAATTTTTGGTATCTTTAATTCAATGCGCCACTTTATTTTCTGTGTCTCAGTTTTTATTATACAACGCTTATAATTTCCCTGTTTATTATAAGTTTCGAGATTTCAATACAAATTGTGTATGTTTCTGATATCTACACACACACACATATTGTGTATGTTTCTGATATCTACACATACACATATTGTGTATGTTTCTTGTATCTACACACACATATATTGTGTATGTTTCTGATATTT
>WNGS01090055.1:0-16568 GCA_020271785.1 Procambarus virginalis
GGGTTTTTCCGTATACAAATGATCAGTGTTTAGTGATCGTCAATTGCATATATATATATATATATATATACATATATATATATATATATATATATATATATATATATATATATATATATATATATATATATATATACAAACAAGCCTGAATGGTCCACAGGACTAGATACAACTGAAAACTCATATATATATATATTATATATATATATATATATATATATATATATATATATATATATATATATATATATATATTTGTTGTACCTAGTAGCCAGAACGCACTTCTCAGCCTACTATGCAAGGCCCGATTTGCCTAATAAGTCAAGTTTTCCTGAATTAATATATTTTCTCTAATTTTTTTCTTATGAAATGATAAAGCTTCCCATTTCATTATGTATGAGGTCAATGTTTTTTTAATGGAGTTAAAATTAACGTAGATATATGACCGAACCTAACCAACCCTACCTAACCTAACCTATCTTTATAGGTTAGGTTAGGTAGCTGAAAAAGTTAGGTTAGGTAGGTTAGGTAGTCGAAAAACAATTAATTCATGAAAACTTGGCGTATTAGGCAAACCGGGCCTTGCATAGTAGGCTGAGAAGTGCGTTCTGGCTACTAGGTACGACATATATATATATATATATATATAATATATATATATATATATATATATATATATACATATATATATATATATATATATATATATAATCCCCAGTCCAAATGGCTACTCCCTTTGTTTTTTGATTACCAGCCCTTTCAATCCTAGCCCTCTAGCCCCACCCACCCTTCCTACACTGCTCAGACCAGACAGTGGCGTTGCACTCTCACTGCCCCCACAGAAAGCACCTCCCCACTGGGGGGGGGGGAGTTAAAGGATGAGGGAGCTGCAGAACCTGTTTGTTTGTATTGCACTTGCAAGATGCTTTCATGACCCAGTATGTTGATTACTAGAGTCGATCCACTTCAGCTTGTGCTATCAGTTCAACAGTGCTTGAGCCAAGGCCAACCTTACGTACAGATTCTCATTTCCTGGTGCTAGGCTCCCGTCCAGGACATGTCTGGTAGCTCCTGGTGCTAGGCTCCCGTCCAGGACATGTCTGGTAGCTCCTGGTGCTAGGCTCCCGTCCAGGACATGTCTGGGAGTTCCTGGTGCTAGGCTCCCGTCCAGGACATGTCTGGGAGTTCCTGGTGCTAGGCTCCCGTCCAGGACATGTCTGGGAGTTCCTGGTGCTAGGCTCCCGTCCGGGACATGTCTGGGAGTTCCTGGTGCTAGGCTCCCGTCTGGGACATGTCTGGTAGTTCCTGGTGCTAGACTCCCGTCCGGGACATGTCTGGTAGTTCCTGGTGCTAGGCTCCCGTCTGGGACATGTCTGGTAGCTCCTGGTGCTAGACTCCCGTCTGGGACATGTCTGGTAGTTCCTGGTGCTAGACTCCCGTCCAGGACATGTCTGGTAGTTCCTGGTGCTAGACTCCCGTCTGGGACATGTCTGGTAGTTCCTGGTGCTAGACTCCCGTCCGGGACATGTCTGGTAGTTCCTGGTGCTAGGCTCCCGTCTGGGACATGTCTGGTAGCTCCTGGTGCTAGACTCCCGTCCGGGACATGTCTGGGAGTTCCTGGTGCTAGGCTCCCGTCTGGGACATGTCTGGTAGTTCCTGGTGCTAGACTCCCGTCCAGGACATGTCTGGTAGTTCCTGGTGCTAGACTCCCGTCCAGGACATGTCTGGTAGCTCCTGGTGCTAGACTCCCGTCCGGGACATGTCTGGTAGTTCCTGGTGCTAGGCTCCCGTCCGGGACATGTCTGGTAGTTCCTGGTGCTAGGCTCCCGTCCGGGACATGTCTGGTAGTTGGTAATCCCCACACGAGGTATTAGAGGGTAAAACAGGTATTGGTAAGGCCGCGATGGTGGTGGTCATTGTAGTATTAGTGGTCATTAACCAGAAGGGGGTTGGTATTGTCTTGTGCACCTCAATGATTACTTATGACGAGTTTCACAGAATGGTCTGCAGATTCAGTGGAAGAACTGGAGTTGGTCAGTATAGAACGCAAGTGATTCACGACTGTATGCCAACTGTCATTACAGTGTGATTATATGACACTCGTGTTACGACCCTGGGTTCCTTAGTTGGAAACCAGAGGTCAAATTGAGCTTTAAATAATTACTTTACATTATTTGATAGGATTGCTGATGCGCTCTTTGTAGTGAGATGAGAGCAAGTGATTGGGAACCTGGGCAACCGGTAGTCAGGAGTCATCAGTCTACATGCACTAGTAAACAAGGTAACTCAGCTTCTCCAAAACTGTAAACACGAGGGCCGGAGACTCCCACCACCACACCAGCTGCGCTCACCCAGGTCACTAACTGCAGCTTCCATACGCACACAATTAAATATCACGAGACAAAGCGTCAGATTTGAGAAGCATGCACATACATACACGGTGCGGTGAATGGCATGTGTAGTCGTAGTGATTTGGCACGACTTGTCAATATGTAATGTCGGCAAACAGATCATGGCTCTGGGTGGGGAACTAGGTGCTGGAGGCAGTTAGTGAGGCGTATCTGTTCCAGGTCACATGTGGCTCAAGAAAGGAGACGAGAGAGATACCAAATAATATATACGTGGAAAATACTGGAGGGCCAGGTCCCTAATCTACACAGTAAAATAACAACGTACTGGAATGAACGACATAGAAGAAAATGCAGAATAGAACTAGTGAAGAGCAGAGTTGCCATAGGCACAATCAGAGAACACTGTATAAACATCAGAGGTCCGCGGTTGTTCAACGTCCTCCCAGCGAGCATAAGAAGTATTGCCAGAACAATTGTTGAGATCTTCAAGAGAAAACTAGACTATTTTCGAAAAAACGTGCCGGACCAACCGGGCTGTGGTGGGTATGTGGGCCTGCGGGCCGCTCCAAGCAACAGCCTAGTGGACCAAACTCTCACAAGTCAAGCCTGGCCTCGGGCCGGGCTTGGGGAGTAGATTAACTCCCAGAACCCCATCAAGCAGGTAGCACACAGTAAATGAACCCAGGAGACAACTACTTCCTTCAGGCTCCCAAATGGTGGGTGAAGTTCAACAGTGTAAAGAAGCCAGTTTCTTCCTGGCTTTATAAACGTAGCAGAAAAGACAATCAGTGCTGGAGTGTGCAGATGACGACTACCGTAGAGCTCGGCAAGGCAACTTGCCGCACGCCACACTGGCTTTCTTTAAAGTTTTTAGCAGGAGAGAAAAGGGGGACACCTTTTCAGACACGCAGTCGTGGCCTGGGAACTTGCTCGCCTGCCTGCCCATGTGTGGCACCAGTCAGAAAGCGTTTTCTGTGCCAAACGCCGGTTAGAATTGGGTGAACTTGACAGTCCAACTTATGCATTAAGGTGGGCAGAGCAGCAGGGACAGGTGTAGGGAGGGAGGAGGCAGTTTGTCCCATCATTACTTCCCTCAAGGACCACTTCACTTCCGTTACAAATCCCGGGTCTCTCAACTAGTATTCTCTCCTTACCTTTATCATTGCTACAGATCTTAGGGTCTCCAATGACCGAACTTGAGACAAGTTGACAGTGACGAGGAGTACAGCTTAGTACAAGATAGGACCCCTCCCCCCGCACACGCACGGGCGCATACGCACATGCACACACGCACATGCACGCACGCGCGCATACGCACATGCACACATGCACGCGCGCACACGCAGAATTGTAGGATCCTACAATAGAACAGGGAGAAGTCACGGCGCTAGGAGAGGTGGCAGCAAACCAGGTGACCTTGGAAAGGTTCGAAATTACAAGAGATGAGGTCGAGAAGCGCCTATTGGAGCTGGACGTGAGAAAAGCTGTTGGGCCGGACGGAATCTTACCATGGGTATTGAAAGAGTTTGCAGGAGCACTTTGCTTGCCACTCTCCATAGTGTATAGTAGGTCACTGGAAACGGGAGACCTACCAGAAATATGGAAGACTGCTAATGTAGTCCCAATATACAAAAAGGGTGACAGACAAGAGGCACTGAACTACAGGCCAGTGTCCTTAACTTGTATACCATGCAAGGTGATGGAGAAGATTGTGAGAAAAAACCTAGTAACACATCTGGAGAGAAGAGACTTCGTGACAACCCAGCAACATGGGTTCAAGGAGGGGTAAATCTTGCCTTACAGGCTTAATAGACTTCTACGATCAGGTGACAAAGAATAAGCAAGAAAGAGAAGGATGGGCGGACTGCATTTTTTTGGACTGTTGGAAAGCCTTTGACACAGTACCCCATAAAAGGTTGATGCATAAGCTGGAGAAACAGGCAGGAGTAACTGGTAGGGCGCTCCAGTGGATAAGAGAGTACCTAAGCAATAGGAAGCAGAGAGTTACAGTGAGGGGTGAGACCTCAGAATGATGTGAAGTCACCAGTGGAGTCCCACAGGGCCCTGTACTCGGACCTATCCTGTTTCTGATATACGTAAATGATCTCTCAGAGGGTATAGACTCATTCCTCTCAATGTTTGCTGACGTCGCCAAAATTATGAGACGGATTAAGACAGAGGAGGACAGCTTGAGGCTTCAAGAAGACCTGGACAAGCTGCAGGAATGGTCGAACAAATGGTTGTTAGAATTTAACCCAAGCAAATGTAATGTAATGAAGATAGGGGTAGGAAGCAGGAGACCGGATACAAGGTATCATTTGGGAGATGAAATACTTCGAGTCAGAGAGAGAGAAAGACCTGGGGGTTGATATCACGCCAGACCTGTCCCCTGAAGCTCATATCAAGAGGATAACATAAGCAGCATATGCCAGGTTGGCTAACATAAGAACGGCCTTTAGAAACTTGTGTAAGGAATCTTTCAGAACATTATATATCACATGCAGGCGAAGAGTCACAATAACGTGGCTGAAGTATGTTGACCAGACCACACACTAGAAGTTGAAGGGACGACGACGTTTCGGTCCGTCCTGGACCATTCTCAAGTCGCTTGTGATGAGGAGGTAGAGAACGGGAAATAAATAGGCAAGAGAGAGGTGAGGAGGAAAGTAAGGTGTAGAGAATAGTAGTAATAATGAGAACTGCAGAAGGCCTATTGGCCCATACGAGGCAGCTCCCATTATAACCACCGAAGGAAAGGTAATAGGAATAAGCAGAGGATAGCAAGGGAGTGTAGGAGAAGACAATGAACAGAAAAAGGGGAGAAGAGAGAAAGAAAAGGAAAGAGAAAGAAAGATAAATGGAAGGGGTAAGCTTATGTTAAGTCACGTTTGTTAGAAAGATTAGAGCATTTGAGTATGTACTGTGAAAGGGAAGAGTCCACAGCAACAAAGCCAGGACTCAAGTTCATGTTGGGTACATTGTGTATAAGAGCCGATTCTACAAGACGGCGTCTGTGAAGAGTAGAGGCAGGAAAGATTATTTTGGAGGAAGACCAATCAATGGGATGATTAGAATCCCTCACATGGCAGAAGAGAGCATTGTTAGTGTCTGCAGACTTAACACTTCTCTTGTGTTTTTAAGTCTGTCATTCAGTGTACGGCCAGTTTCGCCAAAGTATTGGAGAGGACAAGATGAACAGGAAATAGAGTAGACACCAGCAGCATTAGAAGCAGGAGGAGCAGTGTGAACTAGATTGCTACGAAGTGTGTTAGTTTGTCGAAAGGCGAGTTTAATGTCAAGAGGACGAAAGGTATTGGTAAAAGTTTTGAGTTCATATATGAAGGGAAGGCAGAGTACAGTGCTACTAGTGTTGGTAGCAGGTTTAGGATGAAAGAAATTTCGTTTAGCTTGAGAGTAGGCAGAGTTGATGAAATGCAAAGGATAACCAAGGCGAGAGAATGATTTGTAGATAAAGGAAATTTCAGAATCAAGAAACTGAGGGTCGCTGATGCGTAGAGCGCGGAAGAAGAGAGACGAGGACACTTTTCTTAACAGAAGGAGGATGGTAGGAAAAGAAGTGAATGTACATGCCACTATGCATGGGTTTACGGTAGACAGAGAAAGAGAACCCAGACACAGAGCTGTGAACATGAACGTCAAGAAAAGGAAGGAGGGAATTAGATTCCCACTCAACTTTGAAATGGATAGAAGGAGCCAGATTGTTAAGAGAGGCAAGGAAAGGCTGGAGAAGATTAAGGTCATGAGGCCATAAAGCAAAAATGTCATCAACATAGCGAAGCCAGAGAGAGGGACGAGTATCAATAGAAGGAAGAAGAACAGTTTCGAAGTATTCCATGTAGAAATTAGCAAGAACAGGGGAGAGAGGGGAACCCATAGCGACACCGAAAGTTTGAGTGTAATATTTACCGTTAAAAGAGAAAGAGTTAGATTCAACACAGAGTCTAATGAGATCGAGGAAAACGTCAGTGGGAAGTGGGAGAGGAAGGAGGCCCTCTGACGCCTTCCGTCTAAGGAAAGAGAGAACGTCATCGAGCGGAACATTAGTGAACAGAGAGTCGACATCAAGACTAAGCATCTTACAAGAGGGTTGCAGGCGCAGTCTTTCTATGAAGTCCTGAGAGTGACGAAGGTGGGCAGGGGAAAAAGTGCCAAGGTAAGGTGTCAGGGTTTTTGCGAGCCAGGAAAATAATCTTTCCTGCCTCTACTCTTCACAGACGCCGTCTTGTAGAATCGGCTCTTATATCGAAAACTTCTCCTGGAAGATCGACAGCAAGAACCGCATACTATCAACTATATATGACCTAATCGCTGCACAGAGTAAAGGGTCTCGAATCTCCTTTGTATGGATACCATCGCACACAAATATAACCTATCATAATGAGATAGACATTGCAGCCAAATTAGCGTGCAACGAAGATGAAGTTGAATTAGATCTAGATATTCCGATCTCTACTGTGAAGAATATATTGGTCAAAACACTCAGGTCTGATAGGAGAGAAATTGACTCCCAACGATGTGAAATCACCAGTATAAAAAGCTATGATTTGTTCGGACATAAAACCTATATTTATGGGCAGCACAAAATGTCCACCAGACTGTGCGACACAGTGGTTACCAGGATCAGGTTTGTTACCGTTATCTGTGGCAGGTGGCTACAGGTGACGGATCTCCCAATCCTGAGCACTCTAGGTGCAAACTCTGTGAGCAGGAACTGCGGCATGATCTCCCACACTACATCACCGAATGTCCAGTTATTAGACCATTCAAACCCGTTGACATGAGGTACCTGGAGCTTTGCAATTACTTTATTCACTCTCGTGTTCTTGAAGATATCCTCATATTGCACCCAAAATTTGCCAGTGCAGGCTACTGAACATATGGCCCTGTATGACTGACCATCCTGCGAGATGGTGACCTTTATTACCACTGCTGCCTTATTCACTCTTGTGTTGTTGATGATACCCTCATAATGCACCCAGAGTCTGCCAGTGCAGACCACTTATCACGTGCCTCTGTATGACTGACCATCCTGTGTGATGGGGATTTTTTTAGCACCACGTAGCTAGCGTTTTGACACACTGTCCTCCTCTTCATATAGTCTAGGGCAGCTGCACATATTCCTAATGTATTAATAAAAAAGAACAATCCTCGAGCCTCGTCGCTCCGCAAGGTGTACCTTTTCCTGGTAGCCTCATGCCAGTGCACTGATTCACTGCCATGGAAGATAGCACGATTGCCGACTGTTAACTATATCACTGTCTTAATTGGGTAAGCTTATATTAATTTCTACTACACTTGCTCACCTCACTGGTTAATGTAGAGATGTTAAATGTCGACAAATAGGTGCTCACAGCCTCTTCACTGGCACAGTTAAATATAACATTCCCTTTCTAGGGTCACAGTCGACATTCCACTTGACTCTTCACAGGAGAAAATCAAAAGCAGCACTCGCTTACCGTGACCTCGATCATGTCTTCACTAGCCTCTTTAACGGCTATTCCTTGTGGATTCATACACAGTCATTACTACTTCTGACGTTTACTGGTCGGGACCATCACTAGGCTTTCCCCAGCCACGAAGTCCTTCAGATTAGCTGGATATCAGCGCTATTATATCGTATGAAAAGGGGAGACAAAAAGGGTTAATGACCCTAGTCAGGAACACCATACCCAGCAAGAAAATTGACCCAATTTCATGTGGAGATGGAGTAGAGGTATTAGCAGTAACAGTGAATATGACTAATATTGAGCTCCTCATATACAACAGTTTATATGAGGAGAACCTCACACTATCGTATGAGGTTCTACAAGCCCCCTAGACGTAAACTAGAGGCAGAGGCAGTGCTTGCCTTGGCCACGCAGGAAAATGTAATTATTGCTGGGGATTTTAATGCTCATCATCGAGAGTTAGGTGCGACTGGGCCAGCCAATGAAGATGTGCGCCATTTAGCTGCAGCTCTGCGAGAAGTACCTGAAATTACACTTCTCAACACTGGGGAACCCACTCACATTCAAGGAGGTTCCCTTGATCTTACATTAATCTCAACAGCACTCAAGCATCAGGCGAAGTGGGAAGTAGACCCGGTGATCACCAGTGACCACTATGCTACTGTCACAACACTAAACATAGAACGACCTCCTACACCACCTGCACAACCAAGGTGGAATTTAAAAAAGAGCAACTGGAATATATACCAAGAGGAACTTGAAAAATGGCATACAACATACACGCCACTTGAGGATTTGAACATTCACGAAACCAATCTCCAGGAAGCCATTGCAGTTGCTGCAAACAGCTGTCAACATCTTCAGAAAACATCTAAAGAGAAACCCCACACCAGAAGGAAGAACTCTGCTAAGAGCGGTGATATCTGAAGCAAGACGAGTTTCTAGAGAGGTAAAGGAGGCAGATGGTTTGAGTGGTGTCAAACTCTAAATGAACACAGTAGTCTTGGCAAGATATGGGGTCAGATTAAAACCTATATCAGGTCGACCAGCCCGACCACAGGCATGTATTCAACCATTGCAGGAGGCTGAGAGACTTGCTCTCCAATTTGCAGAAAGAACAGTTTCATAACAGCTTCCTGCAATGGTCAGAAGGCAGCAAGAACAATTAAAACAAGAGAGGTTGACAGTCATTCATGAGAGCATAGCTATAAATGGCGAATGTGACTGTCCCTTCACCAAACAAGAACTAATCAGAGCCAAAAAAGGTGGTAAGGACACTGCACCAGGTGCTGATAACATTACATACTCAATGGTCGCACATGCAGGTCCTGCTGGAGAACAAGGAATATTGGACGTCATCAATGCATCTTGGCAGCAAGGCAAACTGCCGACCTCTTGGAAGAAAGCATACGCCGATTCCTAAGCCGAAAGAACCTGGCAATTACAGACGGAATTACATTTCATTATTTTTTAATTAATTAAAATGTCATTAATTAAAAGGCAATTACATTTCATTAACATCATGCATTAGTAAAACTGCAGAACGGATGGTCTTAAATAGGCTACTGTGGAAGACTGGAGACCTGCATAAACACATATTTGGCTTCACTAGAGAAGTAGGTACTGCCAACTGCATAGCAACATTACTAGGAACAGTTAACTCAGGTCCAGCTATAGTGATCTTCCTTGATCTAGAAAAAACATTTGAACTTGCAAGCCCGCAAGAAATTTTACACACCTTAGTTAAAAAAGGTGTAAAGGGAAATATGCTAGCATGGATTCAAGATTACTCGGGCATATCTGTGACTAAGGTAAAGTTGCCAGGACAAGTGTCAGACTACCACTTGCATGAGAATGGGACTCCATAAGGAGGAGTCCTCAGTCCTAGTCTTTTTAACATCCTTATGGAAAACCTCGTTACTATGACATTTACAGAAGGGGTTAAATTGTTAAGCTATGCTGACGATATAGCATTAGTCATTACAGGTCCTTCACGTCTAAATAAAGCACAAGGTGCATTAGATAAAGTAACATCTGAATGCAGCGCTTTAGGGCTAAAATATCTGCACAGTAAGGCAATGAGACTAGGCGGCAACACTCCAGACAGGCACCTACGCATTCAAGACATTAACCTTCAGTGGGTTACACAATATCAATATCTCGGAGTGTGGATAGATTCTAAAATGACATTCAACAAGCAAATTCAATATCTGAAGGAGAAAGTAAAATCACTACTGAATATAATGAGAGCAATCACAGGGCCCCGTCTAGGAGCGGGACACAAAGTGTTAAGAATGTTTTACATACACTGTCAGGGAATAGAAATTTCTGCTGGCTTACACATGGTTGATAGAAGAAGCAAGCTACCATTTTGCTTGCAGCGGGTGCACACGTGTGGACACGTTCTAACTTAATATGGGAGCTAGACGTTTGTTGCTTGGTGTCCATGGAGAACAGATACCCTCAGCTATTCAGAGGAACTGCGGTGGCCGCCGTAGCCTTGCTGTAAAAGAAATTACAGCTTTAGCATAGTTTTAAGCTTAAGCTCTTTGAAGACGAGAGCAATTAGCGAGAGAGGACTTGGGCTGGGATCCTAACGGGTTCTTCCGAGTTTTGTAAACACAGCCCATATGCTGTGACGTCACGAGTGTCACCTGACCAAAGGTAAATATCCTATTGGAAGCGGCACTTCTTGAGCCTCAAAAATGCTGTCGCCTAATTGGCCGCCTTGAAGAACAAGGGGGAAGTGTCGGAGTACCCCAAGCTGTTTCCCATCTTTAAATTCATTCTGAAGAAGGCTTTTGATCTGTGCCGGCGTGTTCCCGTAACTTCGACCAAAGTTACGAAAATAATCGTCTGAACGCGTGTTCATTAGGCCTAGTATGTATCAGTCACGTCCTAGCGATACACTGTGTCAGAATCCGGCACCGCAACAGCGCGCTCGCATGTGTGTACTCACCTAATTGTACTTGCGGGGGTTGAGCTCTGGCTCTTTGGTCCCGCCTCTCTACCGTCAATCAACTGATGTACAGATTCCTGAGCCTATTGGGCTCTATCACGTGAAAGGCACGGAACGCTACATAAAGAGTGGCAAGCAGGATAATGAATTTGGAGGAAATTCGATAAATTTTTTATACCAGACCGAAAGAGAATTCAAAAGGAGGAGCATGGAGAATGTATGGAACTGGATGCCAGACCCACTTGCATACCAGAATTACAGATACAACTACACACCGAAAGGGAACCACAACTACAACAGGCAACTGCCCTACAACAATCAGCACTGGTCAGAACAAACTCAATATGTCCACGCATAATGGGCTTGCCGAAAAAGTCTCCCAGTCAAACTATCACTAATAGAGTAACCTCATTCATCTTTGCCAACATACAAGGACTGAAAACAAGAACAAACAATAAAGTACAGTTCATAAATGGCCTCCTCACGGAGTCAAATGCAGTATTTGGAGTTTTCACAGAAACCCATGCAGGGGAATTCTTAGACAGTGAGATCTGGATTCCAGGATATAACCTATACAGGTGTGATAGGAAAATTAGGTCACATGGAGGAGTGGGTCTGTATATTAGGGAAGACCTTGTGTGCTTGGAGCTCCTTAACGTTACAAATGAGGTGGTGGAGGTACTGGGATTAAAAATAGAGAAAATAAATTTAGTGATTATTCTAATATACAAACCGCCAGATGCAACGGCTGAGGAATTCACAGAACAGATAAACAAAATAGAGAATAGCCTTGATAATTTGGAGAACCCAATACCTGATATTATCTTCCTAGGTGACTTCAACTTGCCTAGTCTCAAGTGGAGAATAGCAAACAATAATATTATACCAGGAAATCTATCGGGACCTAACCAACCACAGATTAGAGAACTACTTAGATTCTGTGACAAATTTTCACTCAGTCAGCAGATATCGGAGCCAACGAGAAATGAAAATATTCTAGATCTGGTCTTTACGAACAATGAAGACATTATCAGAGACATTACGATATCAGATACCACATATTCAGATCACAAGCTCATTGAAGTGCAAACGACCATCAATACTCAGAATAGACCTAAAACGTTGATAAAGCGAGAGGGGCTATTCAGTAAATTCAATTTTAATAATAAAAGGATAGACTGGGAGATAATAAACAGGGAACTTACAAACATTCCATGGGAAACTGTTTTAAGTAATAAAAGTCCTACAGAAGGAATAGAAAAACTGACTTCGGAAGCGTATCAAGTCTGTCTGAAACATGTTCCTTTGAGGAAAGCCAGAAAGAGATCCAACGTAGAAAGAGAACGCAGACGACACTATAAACGCAGGAAAAGAATAACGGAACTGCTTATGCAGACACGAATTTCCCGTCAAAGAAGGAATAATTTAAATAGGGAGATTAAAGAAATCGAGCGGTGAGCATGTTAAAATTTATGAATGCGTCTGTGGGGTTGATCGCTGAATGTAATGGACTTGAGTCGAGGACGGGTTGTTATATGAGCTTGAGGCATGTCGTGCTGCACTCTAGCAAGCCCCGGATGTGTCATCTGCCCTGGCACCATTTTGTTTAGCAAACTGCCACAATTAATAGCCCTTTACAGCCAAATATTACACAAGACTGTGTATAAGACTCGTTCCTTCTTAACTTTAATTACAGCTTGGGTGGTCTGAGATCTTTCTAAGTGGGTAAAAATGGCTCTTGAGGCCAGAAAAGACTGTTGTTAGACATTAGATAGCGAACGTAACAATTAGCAATAATCACGTCTTTTACTGGTAAGCTTTACACTTAGGAAGCAAAGTATATGCAATATTCAACATGTCTCCCCTCCCCTTCTCTTACACCAAAAGTTCCCGCCATTCAGTAAGTCTTCTCTCCACACACCCTCCCAACCGCCTCTCCTGCCAACATGTAAAAGACCTGGGAATTATGATGCCTGACGACATGACATTTAGTGAACATAACCGAGCAAATATAGCGGCGGCCAGGAAAATGATAGGATGGATTATGAGAACGTTGAAATCCAGACCCCACAGCAATAATAATACTATTTAAATCACTGGTGCTGTCCCGTCTTGAGTATTGCTCGGTACTCATTCATCCTTTCAGAGCGGGAGAGATCTCTGAATTCAGCCCGTCCTCCAAAACAAAGATCCAAAAGTGATTCCATGCACCCGCCAAACCCCCTGTTTATGAATGAAAAGCGGTTTACACACGACTCACAACTGCTGACGTTCGAACATATCCGGAACAAGTGCTTCAGTGACGAATTTTGTTCGAACCACAACGCTATAAATGCTTCACCCACGTACTACAAATACAAATAATAGCCAGCAGAACCTAAAGACCTGACCTAACCTATGCCTATTTATACACAATATGCTAATATATTATAATATTAATTTATACTTGAGAAAATTCCCGTTTTGAATGAACAGCATGTTAAAATTTATGAATTGCGTCTGTGGGTTTGACCGCTGATTGTAATGGACTTGAGTCGAGGACGGGTTGCTGAATTAGAGGGAACACTGAGAATCAGCCCGTCCTCCAAAAATGGGGAAGTAAATGTAACAGCACAAGTAAGTGCAATTATGTACTATTCATAGCAGTCAGGAATTGTACTTATTTTCACCTAGTATTAAATCGTACTGTGAAATATATTGTGAATATTTGAGTTTACCTGAAAGGCTGAATAGAAAACCACGACCTAACCTAACCTTCTTAGAGCTTGAAGATAAGCATTTTATTGCTTCTTAATTACAATTAGTACTTAGCCTATAGCTATATTGATGTTACAGTTTTATAAAACTAATAAAACAAAACTAAAATATATCAATAAATTGTAAAGCAACTCAGGATATTTTCAAATTTTGTATAAAATCTATATTGTTAAATAAAATTGAAAAAGAAATTCCTGATATTTAAAACTTGTGTATAGCAAATTGAAATTGAAAACTTCATCGTAAAATTCTAAGTGTCTTAACAGAAAACGAGGAGAATAAATGGGGAGGTAAATGTAACAGCCCCATAAGTGCAATTATGTACTATGTATTTCAGTCAGGAAATGTACTTATTACATTTAGTATTAAACCATATTGTCAATTCGGAGGATGGGTGGCGGAGAACATACACAGCACACACAGAAACGACCAAACATCTAAATTATTGGGACCGTCTCAAAGCTCTCAAAATTTACTTTTTGGAAAGGAGACGAAAGGTATTAAATAATGTATACGTGGAAGATATTTGAAGGCATGTCCCAAATTAACACATTAGAATAACAACATACTGGAGCAAAAGACACGGAAGGAAATGCAGAACCAGTGAAGAGTAGAGGTGCCATAGACACAATTAGAGAACATTGTCTGAACATCAGAGGTCCACAGCTGTTCAGCACCCTCCCAGCAAGCATTAGAAATATTGCTGGACCAAAGGTGGATGTATTCAAGAGGCAGTTAGATAAGTTCTTGCAAGAAGTGCCGGACCAACCAAGGTTGTAGTGGATATGTGGGCCTGCGGGCTACACATATCGGGTGTAGGGTGTGTGTGGGGGGTGTAAGGTGTGTGTTGTGTGTGGGGGGGAGTGTAAGGTGTGTGTGTGTGTGGGGGGGGTGTAAGGTGTGTGTTGTGTGTGTGTGGGGTGTAAGGTGTGTGTTGTGTGTGGGGGGGAGTGTAAGGTGTGTGTGTGTGGGGGGGCGGTGTAAGGTGTGTGTTGTGTGTGTGTGTATGCGGGGTGTAAGGTGTGTGTTGTGTGTGTGGGGGGGTGTAAGGTGTGTGTTGTGTGTGTGGGGGGGTGTAAGGTGTGTGTTGTGTGTGTGGGGTGTAAGTGTGTAGTGTGGGGTGCAAGGTGTGTAGTGTGGGGTGTAAGGTGTGTGTTGTGTGTGTGTGTGTGTGTGTGTGTGTGTGTGTGTGTGTGTGTGTGTGTGTGGGGTGTAGGTGTGTGTGTGGGGTGTAAGGTGTGTGTGTGGGGGTTGTAAGGTGTGTGTGTGTGGGGTGTAAGGTGTGTGTGTGTGTGGGGGGGGGGGGTGTAAGGTGTGTGTGTGTGTGTGGGGGGGGGTGTAAGTGTGTGTGGGGGGAGGGTGTAAGGTGGTGTGTGTGTGTGTGGTGGGGTGTAAGGTGTGTGTGGGGGTGTAAGGTGTGTGTGTGTGTGTGTGTAAGGTGTGTGTGTGTGGGGGGGGTGTAAGGTGTGTGTTGTGTGTGTGTGTGGGGGGTGTAAGGTGTGGTGGGGGTGTAAGGTGTGTGTTGTGTGGTGTGGGGGGTGTAAGGTGTGTGTTGTGTGTGGGGGGGGGGGTGTAGGTGTGTGTGGGGGGGGTGTAAGGTGCGTGTGTGTGTGGGGGGGTGTAAGGTGGTGGTGTGTGTATGGGGGTGTAAGGTGTGTGTGTATGGGGGGTGTAAGGTGTGTGTGTATGGGGGGTGTAAGGTGTGTGTGTATGGGGGGTGTAAGGTGTGTGTTGTGTGTGTGTGTGTGTGGGGGGGGGGGGGGTGTTTTTTTTTTTTTTTTTTAGTTTGTGTGTTGTGTGTGTGTGTAAAAAAAATAAAAAAAAAAAGTGTTGTGTGTGTGGGGGGGGGGGGGTGTAAGGTGTGTGTGTGTGTGGGGGGGGGGTGTAGGTGTGTGTGTGGGGGGGTGTGTATACGGTGTGTGTGTGTGTGGGGGGGGTGTAGGTGGTGGTGTGTTGGTGTGTATGGGGGGTGTAAGGTGTGTGTTGTGTGTGTGGGGGGTGTAAGGTGCTGTGTGTCGTGGGTGGGGAGTGTAAGGTGTGTGTGTGGTGGGGGGGGTGTAAGGTTGTGTGTGTTGGGGTGTGTGCTGTAGTGTGCGTGGGTGTAGGGGTGTGGGGTGTTGTGGTGTGTGGGGGGTGTAAGGTGTGTGTGTGTGTCTGTGGGGGTGTAGGGTTGATGTGGTGGGCGGGGTGCTAAGGTGTAGTTAGTTGTCTGTGGGGGGGTGTGTAGTAGTGGTGTGTGTAAGGGGGGTGTGTAGGTGTGTGTGTGGTGTGTTGTGTAGGTGTGGGTGTAAGGTGGTGTGTGTGTGTTGATTGGGGGTGTAAGTGTGTGTGGTGTGGGGGTGTAAGTGTGTTGTGTGTGGGGTGGAGGGTAGTGTGTTGTGTGTGGGGAGGGGGTGTAAGGTGTGTGGTGTGTGTGGGGGGGGGGGGTGTAAGGTGTGTGTTGTTGTGTGTGGGGGGTGGTGTGTAGGTGTAGTGTGTGGGGGGTGGAGGGTGTAAGGTGTGTGTCGTGTGGTGGGGGGGTGTAAGTGTGTTGTTGTCGTGGGGGGTGTAAGGTGTAGTGTGGTGGTGAGGTGTAAGTGTGTGTGTGTGTGGGGGGTTGTAAGGTGTTGTTGTGTGTGTGGTGTGGGGAGGGTGCTAAGGTGTGTGTGGGGGGGGGGGGGTGTGGGCGGGATCCGGGTGTGTTGTGTGTTGTGGGTGGGGGTGTAAGGTGCTGTGTGTGGGGGGGGTTTGTAAGGTGCGTGTGTGTGTGGTGATATGGGTGTGGGTGTGTGTATGGGGGGTGTAAGCGTGTGTTGTGTGGTAGTGGGGGGTGTAAGGTGTGTGTGTGGGGGAGAGGGTGTAAGGTGTGTGTGGGGGGGGGAGGGTGTAAGGTGTGTGTTGGTGTGTGGTGGGGGTGTTGTGTGTGTGTGTGGGGGGGGGTGTGGGTGTGTGTGTGGGGGGGGGGGTTGTGGTGTGTGTGTGGGGGTGTAAGGTGTGTGTGTGTGGGGGGGAGAGGGTGTAAGGTGTGTGTTGTGTGTGTGGGGTGTAAGGTGT
>WNGS01090055.1:17568-33980 GCA_020271785.1 Procambarus virginalis
TTTAAATTAAGCAGTAATTAGGAGTAATAGATGTGTGTAGTTCTACTCAGGAGTAATAGATGTGTGTTGTTCTACTCAGAGCCCAGCCCAGGGCCAGGCTCGACTTGTGATAGCTTGCTTTAACTTTAAAAACTGTTACTTGGAGGGGCCCGCAGGCCCACATATCCACTACAACCTTGGTTGGTCCGGCACTTCTTGCAAGAACTTATCTAACTGCCTCTTGAATACATCCACCTTTGGTCCAGCAATATTTCTAATGCTTGCTGGGAGGGTGCTGAACAGCTGTGGACCTCTGATGTTCAGACAATGTTCTCTAATTGTGTCTATGGCACCTCTACTCTTCACTGGTTCTGCATTTCCTTCCGTGTCTTTTGTTCCAGTATGTTGTTATTCTACTGTGTTATTTGGGACATGCCTTCAAATATCTTCCACGTATACATTATTTAATACCTTTCGTCTCCTTTCCAAAAAGTAAATTTGAGAGCTTTGAGACGGTCCCAATATTTAGATGTTTGATCGTTTCTGTGTGTGCCGTGTATGTTCTCCGCCACCCATCCTCCGAATTGACAATATGTTTAATACTAAATGTAATAAGTACATTTCTGACTGAAATACATAGTACATAATTGCACTTATGGGCTGTTACATTTACCTCCCCATTTATTCTCCTCGTTTTCTGTTAAGACACTTAGAATTTTACGATGAAGTTTTCAATTTCAATTTGCTATACACAAGTTTTAAATATCAGGAATTTCTTTTCAATTTTATTTAACAATAAATTTTATACAAAATTTGAAAATATCCTGAGTTGCTTTACAATTTATTGATATATTTTAGTTTTGTTTTATTAGTTTTATAAAACTGTAACATCAATATAGCTATAGGCTAAGTACTAATTGTAATTAAGAAGCAATAATGCTTATCTTCAAGCTCTAAGAAGGTTAGGTTAGGTCGTGGTTTTCTATTCAGCCTTTCACAGTACGATTTAATACTAGGTGAAATAAGTACAATTCCTGACTGCTATGAATAGTACATAATTGCACTTACTTGTGCTGTTACATTTACTTCCCCATTTTTGGAGGACGGGCTGAGTCTCCGTGTTCCATCTAATTCAGCAACCCGTCCTCGACTCAAGTCCATTACAATCAGCGGTCAAACCCACAGACGCAATTCATAAATTTTAACATGCTGTTCATTCAAAACGGGAATTTTCTCAAGTATAAATTAATATTATAATATATTAGCATATTGTGTATAAATAGGCATAGGTTAGGTTAGGTCAGGTCTTTAGGTTCTGCTGGCGATTATTTGTATTTGTAGTACGTGGGTGAAGCATTTATAGCGTTGTGGTTCGAACAAAATTCGTCAGTGAAGCACTTGTTCCGGATATGTTCGAACGCCAGCAGTTGTGAGTCGTGTGTAAACCCTTTTCATTCATAAACAGGGGGTTTGGCGGGTGCATGGAATCACTTTTGGATCTTTGTTTGGAGGACGGGCTGAATTCAGAGATCTCTCCCGCTCTGAAAGGATGAATGAGTACCGAGCAATACTCAAGACGGGACAGCACCAGTGATTTAAATAGTATTATTATTGCTGTGGGATCTGGATTTCAACGTTCTCATAATCCATCCTATCATTTTCCTGGCCGCCGCTATATTTGCTCGGTTATGTTCACTAAATGTCATGTCGTCAGGCATCATAATTCCCAGGTCTTTTACATGTTGGCAGGAGAGGCGGTTGGGAGGGTGTGTGGAGAGAAGACTTACTGAATGGCGGGAACTTTTGGTGTAAGAGAAGGGGAGGGGAGACATGTTGAATATTGCATATACTTTGCTTCCTAAGTGTAAAGCTTGCCAGTAAAAGACGTGATTATTGCTAATTGTTACGTTCGCTATCTAATGTCTAACAACAGTCTTTTCTGGCCTCAAGAGCCATTTTTACCCACTTAGAAAGATCTCAGACCACCCAAGCTGTAATTAAAGTTAAGAAGGAACGAGTCTTATACACAGTCTTGTGTAATATTTGGCTGTAAAGGGCTAAATTGTGGCAGTTTGCTAAACAAAATGGCGCCAGGGCAGATGACACATCCGGGCTTGCTAGAGTGCAGCACGACATGCCTCAAGCTCATATAAAGTGAGAGATGATTGGTGTGGGACTCGGGCGCTCCGCCAATCGGCGACGAACTTTGTACCGTCATCAGCGGGCATCGAGCCCGCCCCCAGGGAGTGAAGCCTGGCTCACTGTTCAGCTAAACTTCGGACGGGGAGATTGTGACCTGGGTGCTCTCGCGAAAATCTGCAGATTTCGATGTTAAGTGCGAGTTGAGCCCCAGAAGAGAGGCAACAGCATTCCGGCCACATTGAGGCACCAAGGGACCTTCTTGATAAGATCGTATGAATATCGTCGTCGAAGGGACCTTCTGAAAGTATGAAAGACTTGATAGCATACCAGATTCAATGGACTGGCCGTCAAAGCTTTTTTTTTTGGGGGGGGGGGGGGTATTCTTGCACGGCATTAAGCTTCTGGCCGGCCCCTAAGTGTCGCTTGTTTCTGTTTTACTTAGGATAGTATGAGTATTTATGACGTGTATAGTCGCTTCAGTAAGATTTTGTCCCATGTGTTTAACAACAACAACTGCTCTGTTGAATCGAAGTTGAAATCTTATGGGTTTGTAACTGTGCACCGTGTTAGATAATGTTCCAGTGGTCTGTCGGGCATTTCTCCACAATGTTGACATGCTATGTAAGTGTACTTCTGTTGCTCTACTGCTCCCTTTCATCAAAGTAAGTGGTTCGTAGTTGGATGAATTCATGTACAACCCGCAGATCCTGATGTTGCAACTGCTGTGTTGTGGTCACTGTACATCTTTTGCTTTGCTAATTACTTTCTTAATCTGTGATAGACTGTGGTATGTAAATGTCTACATTTCTTCTCTTAGTTGCAAGTTTTGCAACTTCGTCTGCATGTCATTCCTATTATTCCCACATGACTTGGCACCCAGTTCATAAGTCCCGTCGACCTTGTTGTTTGAGTGTTTGCATTAATGATTTGACATTTTTGATCTGGTGGATGCTGTCACATACGTGTTCTTGTTGCAAGGTTTTTAATGGCCATTCTCGAATCTATATGTATGATAACATGTTGTTGGTGTTCAGCAAGAGCATGTTCGTAAGTCATTTGAATGGCCAGCATCTCTGTAAAGTTGAACACCTGTTTGAGTGTCTAACTATTTACAGAGCTTCCTGCTGTAACTGCAGCTCCGGTTTCGTGTCCCTGCTGGTCTACTGATCCATCTGTGAAGTAAGTGAAGCTGTCAGATGCCAAGTTTGCTTCTATATGCATCTGTGCAATATTACGTAGCAGATGAGTATTAGTCTGGTTTTTTTCCTTCAAACGCCATAATCTTAAAGTCTGCTGTCAGCGATTCCAAGGGGCTTGCATAACGAAGTCTGCATGTATATCGTCGACACCCTTCTCAGCGACTGTATTTGTTATATCGAATGTATTGATGGTGTTTATTGCACAAGTGATCCACCTGTTGCTATTGGAGGCTCTTCTGTCCAGAGTTAGTGCTCCAGTGATTATATCTTTAACTGATTCTAGGTCCAGTCAATATCTTGGTCAGCTGCACGCAGCAATCCCTTTTACCCTTATTTCAATCGACGTTAGCTTAGTTTCTAGTCCTAGGCTCAGTATTTTAGCCCATCTGGGAGCCTGTTATGATTTACTTTGCATCATTTTGAATAACCTCAACATCTGGCCACCGTCCAGGAGAAAGTAAGGCAGGCGCTGCATAATCAACTAGGGAACGAACGGCGTATAAGATGATGCCTATTGGGGATGGCACTAATACAAGTAAGCTCAGTCACAAAGGACCACACTAACAAATGATGTGAGAGCAGCTTATTATTTTAAGGCTGAAATAGGTAGCATAGAGTCCCTGCCAGAGTCCAAATCCCTGGCACTCTTATCCACTGGGTCGTGGAGCTCATAGCTGGTGAAGGCAGTTGTAAGGGTAGCTCCAGGGATTCTCTCACACCGCATTTATATAGGTGTGTGTGTGGGGGGGGGGCTATGAACTGGTTTGAGTCCACAAGTATCCAGACCAACATATATTCAACTTCAAGTGTAAGACAGAGTCTATACTGGGGATAAGTTTATTGGAAGGTGTTTACGGAAAGACACAGTTGTTGTTTGGTAACGATTACATTTATTCACAACACTTAATAACAATACAAGGCAACAATAATTAAGGTTACGTTAAAGTCGAGAGTGGGAGGCGGCAATACTCCACAGTACATTATGCCAGTGTAGTCCAACCCCGGCTCACACCACTGGCGGCTGCCTCAACATGAACTGACTGACACAGTGGGTGACCACTCACCGCTAGCTGTAGGTCGTAATGACGGAGGCAAAACAATATAACAACAAAGCCAACAGACAGACCTGTCACAAAGACAGTCTTCTGTGCAACAAGTAGTAATTACGTTACAGCGCGTCTCTCCGGATGTGAGTCAAGGCAATCACTTACGTTCAGCACTATGACAACATAAGACAACTGATCTAATCAACTTCAATCAAACAAGTTTTAACTCAATTACGTTAAATGGCAAGACTAATTACATTAATTACCGTCTCCTGGACAGTCAAACAAAAGCAGGATAATTTTCGTTAATCAAGATCTGTCAACACAGACAGTCTGGCAATCAAACGCCGTTTCAAGTTAATTATTCAAAACACCGGGTAATTAGCAATCAGTAAGTAATCGCACTCATTTCTGTCGAACTGACAGTTAATTAACTCTCAAAGAATTACGTTACGATAAAATAATCAATTAAGGAGTACTCACTCTGATAACCGGCTTATATTCAAAAAAAGCTCTCGCTCTCTCACACTTAGGTGAGCACAGCACAATTAGGTGAGTACTCAGTAGACACCTTTTTTTAATTTTTAATTTTGCCCTGAGGGGCGAGTTTATTGGGCAGCGCCACTCATCTTGTGAGTGGACACACCGCCATAGCAGCATGTACAACACTCCCCAATAGGAAGAAAACCCGCTGGGTTGTTCATCCTGTCACTTGTACCCAGACACAGCTGGGACTTGCTTAACTGTCTCAAGTGAACAGCTCAACAAACAAGAAGATTAACATCTATCAACCCTTAAAAGCTTACGTTATCTTGCGGGTGCAGACCTCTGCCATTGATTGAAGGTGAAGCAGCAAGACAGACCACACGGGGTGGGTGTCCTTGTCACAGGCAAGCCGTGTGGGGCGAGGTGGAGTAGTGGGGCTCACAACACACTCAAGTGTGTAGCGGGCCGTGTAGCCTCTGAGCCGTTAAGCACATGGGTCAGAGCCGTTAAGCACATGGGTCACAACGCGGGAGATGGACAAATAACCGAGTAACAACAAGTCCGTAATTTGTCCTTATTAACTCTGATGTTGACTAAAGCCAGTGGGAATCGTACCTAGATTCCCTTCACACGGTTTACTGAGCTGTGTGTTGACGGGTCGCTCGTGATTAACAAAAGAACACGGATCAATACACTACAGTCCAGTTTGGCATTGGTTGAACACACATGTGCAGTTACTCTTCTTATTTTGTTATCTTCATATATACCTACCACTATAGAATGTATTACACTTATTTATACAATTTGCACAACGTTTCGAACCTCCATGGCTCATTCTCAAGTGAAAAGAATTTACAGAATTGGATGATTTATACCCGCATTGGGTCAGTTGATAAGACAATAAAGGTAAAACATGGGGGATACATAAGGGATAAATAGGGGATGAAGCACATAAGAACATAAGAATAAAGGTAACTGCGGAAAGCCTATTGGCCCATAAGGCAGCTCCTATCTACATACAAAGATTAATCAGGGTAATTGACCTGTTATGTTGAACAGCGTCTTCTGCCAACACAGAAGACACTGTTCCACTCAGAGGAAAGACGGTCCAAGACAAGATAGACTATAAGAACATAAGACAAAGGTAACTGCAGAAGGCCTATTGGCCCATACGAGGCAGCTCCTATTTATAACCCCCCAATCCCACTCATATACATGTCCAACCCTCGCTTGAAACAATCGAGGGACCCCACCTCCACCAAGTTACGCGGTAATTGGTTCCACAAATCAACACCCTGTTTACCGAACCAGTACTTACCCAAGACTTTCCTAAATCTAAACTTATCTAATTATACCCATTGTTTCGTGTTCTGTCTTGTGTTGATACTTTTAATACCCTATTATATCCCCTTTGTTATGTCCATTCATCCACTTGTAAACTTCTATCATGTCACCCCCTAACTCTTCGCCTTTCCAGTGAATGCAATTTAAGCTTTATTAACCTTTCTTCATATGAAAGATTCTAATTTAGGGAATTAACTTTGTCATCCTACACTGGACATGTTCAAGTGAATTTATATCCTTTCTATAGTACGGCGACCAAACTGAACTGCATAATCTAAATGGGCCTAACCAGAGCAAGATATAGCTGAAGAACCACACCAGGTGTCTTGTTACTAAGCTTCGATTAATAAATCAGAGTGTCCTATTTGCCTGTGTGACTAATACAACAGAAGTGTAAGGCAGCAGCATAGAAGTACGTCTCTGTCCAAAAGGAAAAAAATGAAATGGAGATGAGAAACCCATGTTTAATTAGAGTTGCAAGCTAGCAAAGCAGCTAAGTAAAGGGCGTGGAGAAACTATAGAAACAACAGAACCTAGAAAACAGAGAAAGATACCAGAGCGCCACGAATGAATACGTCAGGGTGAAAGAGAGTAGAGAGGCAATATGAAAATGACATAGCGAGCAAGGCAAGACTTAACCCAAACTGCTGCATAGCCACATCAGGAGGAAAACAACAGTAAAGGAACAGATAACGAAACTGAGGATAGGGGCAGAAAGATTCACTACAAACAACAAAGAAGTGTGCGAGGACCTCAATAAGAAATTCCAGGAGGTCTTCACCTCAGAGCAAGGAGAAGTCCCAGAGATAAGGGCGCAAGAACATCAACCCAGACACCACTAGAGGAGTTTGTAATTACCAGTGGAGAGGTGAGGAAGCATCTGCTAGATTTGTACGTGACAAAAGCTATAGGCCCGGATGGAATCTCACCATGGATTCTAAAGGAAGGAGCAGAAGCTCTGTGCCTACCACTCTCCATTGTGTACAATAAGTAACTGGTAACAGGTGAACTGCCAAAAATTTGGAAGACGGCCAATGTAGTCCCAATATACAAGAAGGGTGATAGGCAGGAGGCACTGAACTACAGACAAGTGTCCCTAACTTGCATTCCATGCAAGATGATGGAAAAGATTGTGCGAAAAAAACTAGTGGAACATCTGGAGCGGAAGAACTTTGTAACACAACATCAGCATGGGTTCAGAGATGGCAAATCAGTCTAACAGGTTTAATCGAGTTCTATGACCAGGCAACAAAGAGGGCTGGGCAGACTGCATATTTCTGGACTGCCAGAAAGCTTTTGACACAGTACCACATAAGAGACTAATGCACAAACTGGAGATGCAGGCAGGAGTGAAAAGGAAGGCACTCCACTGGATAAGAGAGTACCTAAGCAACAGGACACAGCGAGTCACCGTGAGGGGTGAGGTCTCTGAGTGGCGCGGAGTCACCAGTGGAGTCCCACAGGGATCAGTCCTTGGACCTACACTGTTTCTAATACTGTATACGTAAATCATCTCCAGAAGGAATTGACTCGTTCCTCTCGATGTTTGCTGATGACACAAAAATTATGAGGAGGATCAGGACAGAGGAGGATAATATGAGGCTACAAGATGACCTAGACAAACTGAAGGAATGGTCCGACAATGGCTACTAAAGGTCAACCCAAGTAAATGTAAGGTAATGAAACTAGGAGGCCAGTCACTGGATACCGAATGGGAGATGAAGTCCTTCACGAAGCGGACAGAGAGAAAGATTTGGGGTTGATATCACGCCAAACCTGTCTCACGAAGCCCACATCAAAAGAATAACGTAAGCGGTCTATGCGAGTCTGGCTAACATCAGAACTCCTTTCAGAAACCTGTGTAAGGAATCCTTCTGAACCTTGTATACCACATATGTAAGGGCAATCCTGGAGTATGCAGCCCCAGCATGGAGCCCGTATCTAGTCAGGCACAAGACGAAGCTGGAAAAAGTTCAGAGGTATGCTACTAGGCTAGTCCCAGAACTAAGAGGCATGAGTTATGAGGACAGACTACGTGAACTGCACCTCACGTCGCTGGAAGACAGAAGAGCTAGGTGAGACATGATCACCATATACAAAATTTTCAGGGGAATTGACAGGGAGGACAAGGATGGATTATTTAAACGGGTGGCACAGGCACAAGGGGTGACAGGTGGAAGATGATATCCAAATGAGCCCAGAGACATTAGAAAGAACGTTTTCAGTGTCAGAGTAGTGTAATGGAATGCATTAGGCAGTGATGTGGTGGAGGCTGACTCCATACAAGTTTCAAATGTATATATGATACCTGGTTGATACCTGGTTGATGGGGTTCTGGGAGTTCTTCTACTCCCCAAGCCCGGCCCGAGGCCAGGCTTGACTTGTGAGAGTTTGGTCCACTAGGCTGTTGCTTGGAGCGGCCCGCAGGCCCACATACCCACCACAGCCCGGCTGGTCCGGAACTCCTTGGAGGAATAAATCTAGTTTCCTCTTGAAGATGTCCACGGTTGTTCCGGCAATATTTCTTATGCTTGCTGGGAGGACGTTGACAACCGCGGACCTCTGATGTACAGTGTTCTCTGATGTTTACAGTGTTCTCTGATTGTGCCTATGGCACCCTGCTCTTCACTGGTTCTATTCTGCATTTTCTTCCATATCGTTCACTCCAGTACGTTGTTATTTTACTGTGTAGATTTGGGACCTGGCCCTCCAGTATCTTCCAGGTGTATATTATTTGATATCTCTCTCGTCTTCTTTCTAGTGAGTACATTTGGAGAGCTTTGAGACGATCCCAATAATTTAGGTGCTTTATCGCGTCTATACGTGCTGTATATGTTCTCTGTATTCCCTCTATTTCAGCAATCTCTCCTGCTCTGAAGGGGGAAGTGAGTACTGAACAGTACTCAAGACGGGACAGCACAAGTGACTTGAAGAGTACAACCATTGTGATGGGATCCCTGGATTTGAAAGTTCTCGTAATCCATCCTATCATTTTTCTGGCTGTCGCAATATTTGCTTGGTTATGCTCCCTAAACGTTAGGTCGTCAGACATCATTATTCCCAAATCCTTTACATGCTGTTTTCCTACTATGGGCACATTTGATTGTGTTTTGTACCCTGTATTATGTTTAAGGTCCTCATTTTTACCGTACCTGAGTACCTGGAATTTATCACTGTTAAACATCATATTATTTTCTGATGCCCAGTCGAAAACTTTATTAATATCAGCTTGAAGTTTTTCAATGTCTTCAGCCGAGGTAATTTTCATACTGATTTTTGTGTCATCTGCAAAGGATGATACGAAGCTGTGACTTGTATTTTTGTCTATATCTGATATGAGAATAAGGAAAAGCAGCGGTGCAAGGACTGTACCCTGAGGTACAGAGCTTTTAACTGCACTTGGACTAGATTTTATATGGTTGACCGTTACTCGCTGAGTCCTGTTTGACAGAAAACTGAGTATCCAGCGTCCTACTTTACCGGTTATTCCCATTGACTTCATTTTGTGTGCTATCACGCCATGGTCACATTTATCGAAAGCCTTTGCGAAGTCCGTGTATATCACATCAGCATTCTGTTTTTCTTCTAATGCCTCAGTGACTTTATCGTAGTGCTCAAGTAGCTGTGAGAGGCACGATCTTCCCGCTCGAAATCCATGTTGGCCTGGGTTGTGAAGGTCATTGGTCTCCATGAAATTGGTGACCTGACTCCTAATCACTCTCTCAAATACTTTTATTATGTGCGATGTTAGTGCAACTGGTCTATAATTCTTTGCCAATGCTTTGCTCCCTCCCTTGTGTAGAGGGGCTATGTCTGCTACTTTAAGTGCATCTGGTATCTCCCCCGTGTCCAAGCTCTTCCTCCACACTATACTGAGTGCCTGTGCTACCGGCACTTTGCATTTCTTTATAAATATTGAATTCCATGAGTCTGGACCTGGGGCCGAGTGCATGGGCATGTTTTCAATTTCTCTTTCAAAATTTAGTGCGCTCGTGTTGATATCAGTTATATTTACAGGGGTTTGGATATCCCGCATAAAGAAATTGTCTGGATCTTCTACTTTCATGTTGTTTATTGGAGTGCTAAACATGTCCTCATACTGCTTTTTTAGGATTTCACTAATTTCTTTGTCATCCTCCGTGTATGAACCTTCACTTGTACGAATAGGTCCAATACTGGCAGTAGTTTTTGCTTTTGATTTCGCATATGTGAAGAAGTATTTTGGATTTTTCTTTATTTCCTGAATTGCTTTCTGTTCTAACTGCCTTTCTTCAGTTTCATATGAGTGTTTCAATTTCCGCTCGATTTCTTCAATCTCCCTATTTAAATTATTCCTTCTTTGACGGGAAATTCGTGTCTGCATAAGCAGTTCCGTTATTCTTTTCCTGCGTTTATAGTGTCGTCTGCGTTCTCTTTCTACGTTGGATCTCTTTCTGGCTTTCCTCAAAGGAACATGTTTCAGACAGACTTGATACGCTTCCGAAGTCAGTTTTTCTATTCCTTCTGTAGGACTTTTATTACTTAAAACAGTTTCCCATGGAATGTTTTAAGTTCCCTGTTTATTATCTCCCAGTCTATCCTTTTATTATTAAAATTGAATTTACTGAATAGCCCCTCTCGCTTTATCAACGTTTTAGGTCTATTCTGAGTATTGATGGTAGTTTGCACTTCAATGAGCTTGTGATCTGAATATGTGGTATCTGATATCGTAATGTCTCTGATAATGTCTTCATTGTTCGTAAAGACCAGATCTAGAATATTTTCATTTCTCGTTGGCTCCGATATCTGCTGACTGAGTGAAAATTTGTCACAGAATCTAAGTAGTTCTCTAATCTGTGGTTGGTTAGGTCCCGATAGATTTCCTGGTATAATATTATTGTTTGCTATTCTCCACCTGAGACTAGGCAAGTTGAAGTCACCTAGGAAGATAATATCAGGTATTGGGTTCTCCAAATTATCAAGGCTATTCTCTATTTTGTTTATCTGTTCTGTGAATTCCTCAGCCGTTGCATCTGGCGGTTTGTATATTAGAATAATCACTAAATTTATTTTCTCTATTTTTAATCCCAGTACCTCTACCACCTCATTTGTAACGTTAGGAGCTCCGAGCACACAAGGTCTTCCCTAATATACAGACCCACTCCTCCATGTGACCTAATTTTCCTATCACACCTGTATAGGTTATATCCTGGAATCCAGATCTCACTGTCCAAGAATTCCCCTGCATGGGTTTCTGTGAAAGCTCCAAATACTGCATTTGACTCCGTGAGGAGGCCATTTATGAACTGTACTTTATTGTTTGTTCTTGTTTTCAGTCCTTGTATGTTGGCAAAGATGAATGAGGTTACTCTATTAGTGATAGTTTGACTGGGAGACTTTTTCGGCAAGCCCATTATGCGTGGACATATTGAGTTTGTTCTGACCAGTGCTGATTGTTGTAGGGCAGTTGCCTGTTGTAGTTGTGGTTCCCTTTCGGTGTGTAATTGTATCTGTAATTCTGGTATGCAAGTGGGTCTGGCATCCAGTTCCATACATTCTCCATGCTCCTCCTTTTGAATTCTCTTTCGGTCTGGTATAAAAAATTATCGAATTTCCTCCAAATTCATTATCCTGCTTGCCACTCTTTATGTAGCGTTCCGTGCCTTTCACGTGATAGAGCCCAATAGGCTCAGGAATCTGTACATCAGTTGATTGACGGTAGAGAGGCGGGACCAAAGAGCCAGAGCTCAACCCCCGCAAGTACAATTAGGTGAGTACACACATGCGAGCGCGCTGTTGCGGTGCCGGATTCTGACACAGTGTATCGCTAGGACGTGACTGATACATACTAGGCCTAATGAACACGCGTTCAGACGATTATTTTCGTAACTTTGGTCGAAGTTACGGGAACACGCCGGCACAGATCAAAAGCCTTCTTCAGAATGAATTTAAAGATGGAAACAGCTTGGGGTACTCCGACACTTCCCCCTTGTTCTTCAAGGCGGCCAATTAGGCGACAGCATCTTTGAGGCTCAAGAAGTGCCGCTTCCAATAGGATATTTACCTTTGGTCAGGTGACACTCGTGACGTCACAGCATATGGGCTGTGTTTACAAAACTCGGAAGAACCCGTTAGGATCCCAGCCCAAGTCCTCTCTCGCTAATTGCTCTCGTCTTCAAAGAGCTTAAGCTTAAAACTATGCTAAAGCTGTAATTCCTTTTACAGCAAGGCTACGGCGGCCACCGCAGTTCCTCTGAATAGCTGAGGGTATCTGTTCTCCATGGACACCAAGCAACAAACGTCTAGCTCCCATATTAAGTTAGAACGTGTACACACGTGTGCACCCGCTGCAAGCAAAATGGTGGCTTGCTTCTTCTATCAACCATGTGTAAGCTAGCAGAAATTTCTATTCCCTGACAGTGTATGTAAAACATTCTTAACACTTTGTGTCCCGCTCCTAGACGGGGCCCTGTGATTGCTCTCATTATATTCAGTAGTGATTTTACTTTCTCCTTCAGATATTGAATTTGCTTGTTGAATGTCATTTTAGAATCTATCCACACTCCGAGATATTGATATTGTGTAACCCACTGAAGGTTAATGTCTTGAATGCGTAGGTGCCTGTCTGGAGTGTTGCCGCCTAGTCTCATTGCCTTACTGTGCAGATATTTTAGCCCTAAAGCGCTGCATTCAGATGTTACTTTATCTAATGCACCTTGTGCTTTATTTAGACGTGAAGGACCTGTAATGACTAATGCTATATCATCAGCATAGCTTAACAATTTACCCCTTCTGTAAATGTCATAGTAACGAGGTTTTCCATAAGGATGTTAAAAAGACTAGGACTGAGGACTCCTCCTTGTGGAGTCCCATTCTCATGCAAGTGGTAGTCTGACACTTGTCCTGGCAACTTTACCTTTGTCACAGGTATGCCCGAGTAATCTTGAATCCATGCTAGCATATTTCCCTTTACACCTTTTTTAACTAAGGTGTGTAAAATTTCTTGCGGGCTTGCAAGTTCAAATGTTTTTTCTAGATCAAGGAAGATCACTATAGCTGGACCTGAGTTAACTGTTCCTAGTAATGTTGCTATGCAGTTGGCAGTACCTACTTCTCTAGTGAAGCCAAATGTGTTTATGCAGGTCTCCAGTCTTCCACAGTAGCCTATTTAAGACCATCCGTTCTGCAGTTTTACTAATGCATGATGTTAATGAAATGTAATTGCCTTTTAATTAATGACATTTTAATTAATTAAAAAATAATGAAATGTAATTCCGTCTGTAATTGCCAGGTTCTTTCGGCTTAGGAATCGGCGTATGCTTTCTTCCAAGAGGTCGGCAGTTTGCCTTGCTGCCAAGATGCATTGATGACGTCCAATATTCCTTGTTCTCCAGCAGGACCTGCATGTGCGACCATTGAGTATGTAATGTTATCAGCACCTGGTGCAGTGTCCTTACCACCTTTTTGGCTCTGATTAGTTCTTGTTTGGTGAAGGGACAGTCACATTCGTCATTTATAGCTATGCTCTCATGAATGACTGTCAACCTCTCTTGTTTTAATTGTTCTTGCTGCCTTCTGACCATTGCAGGAAGCTGTTATGAAACTGTTCTTTCTGCAAATTGGAGAGCAAGTCTCTCAGCCTCCTGCAATGGTTGAATACATGCCTGTGGTCGGGCTGGTCGACCTGATATAGGTTTTAATCTGACCCCATATCTTGCCAAGACTACTGTGTTCATTTAGAGTTTGACACCACTCAAACCATCTGCCTCCTTTACCTCTCTAGAAACTCGTCTTGCTTCAGATATCACGCTCTTAGCAGAGTTCTTCCTTCTGGTGTGGGGTTTCTCTTTAGATGTTTTCTGAAGATGTTGACAGCTGTTTGCAGCAACTGCAATGGCTTCCTGGAGATTGGTTTCGTGAATGTTCAAATCCTCAAGTGGCGTGTATGTTGTATGCCATTTTTCAAGTTCCTCTTGGTATATATTCCAATTACTCTTTTTTAAATTCCACCTTGGTTGTGCAGGTGGTGTAGGAGGTCGTTCAATGTTTAGTGTTGTGACAGTAGCATAGTGGTCACTGGTGATCACCGGGTCTACTTCCCACTTCGCCTGATGCTTGAGTGCTGTTGAGATTAATGTAAGATCAAGGGAACCTCCTTGAATGTGAGTGGGTTCCCCAGTGTTGAGAAGTGTAATTTCAGGTACTTCTCGCAGAGCTGCAGCTAAATGGCGCCCATCTGCATTGGCTGGCCCAGTCGCACCTAACTCTTGATGATGAGCATTAAAATCCCCAGCAATAATTACATTTTCCTGCGTGGCCAAGGCAAGCACTGCCTCTGCTTCTAGTTTACGTCTATGGTGCTTGTAGAACCTCATACGATAGTGTGAGGTTCTCCTCATATAAACTGTTGTATATGAGGAGCTCAATATTAGTCATATTCACTGTTACTGCTAATACCTCTACTCCATCTCCACATGAAATTGGGTCTATTTCTTGCTGGGTATGGTGTTCCTGACTAGGGTCATTAACCCTTTTTGTCTCCCCTTTTCATGCGATATAATAGCGCTGATATCCAGCTAATCTGAAGGACTTCGTGGCTGGGGAAAGCCTAGTGATGGTCCCGACCAGTAAACGTCAGAAGTAGTAATGACTGTGTATGAATCCACAAGGAATAGCCGTTAAAGAGGCTAGTGAAGACATGATCGAGGTCACGGTAAGCGAGTGCTGCTTTTGATTTTCTCCTGTGAAGAGTCAAGTGGAATGTCGACTGTGACCCTAGAAAGGGAATGTTATATTTAACTGTGCCAGTGAAGAGGCTGTGAGCACCTATTTGTCGACATTTAACATCTCTACATTAACCAGTGAGGTGAGCAAGTGTAGTAGAAATTAATATAAGTTTACCCATTAAGACAGTGATATAGTTAACAGTCGGCAATCGTGCTATCTTCCATGGCAGTGAATCAGTGCACTGGCATGAGGCTACCGGAAAAGGTACACCTTGCGGAGCGACGAGGCTCGAGGATTGTTTTTTTTATTAATACATTAGGAATATGTGCAGCTGCCCTAGACTATATGAAGAGGAGGACAGTGTGTCAAAACGCTAGCTACGTGGTGCTAAAAAATCCCCATCACACAGGATGGTTAGTCATACAGAGGCACGTGATAAGTGGTCTGCACTGGCAAACTCTGGGTGTATTATGAGGATATCATCATCAACACAAGAGTGAATAAGGCAGCAGTGATACTAAAAGTCCCCATCTCGCAGGATGGTTAGTCATACAGGGCCATATGTTCAGTAGTCTGCACTGGCAAATTTTGGGTGCAATATGAGGATATCTTCAAGAACACGAGTGAATAAAGTAATGCAAAGCTCCAGGTACCTCACGTCAACGGGTCTGAATGGTCTAATAACTGGACATTCGGTGATGTAGTGTGGGAGATCATGCCGCAGTTCCTGCTCACAGAGTTTGCACCTAGAGTGCTCAGGATTGGGAGATCCGTCACCTGTAGCCACCTGCCACAGATAACGGTAACCCAACCTGATCCTGGTAACCACTGTGTCGCACAGTCTGGTGGACATTTTGTGCTGCCCATAAATATAGGTTTTATGTCCGAACAAATCATAGCTTTTTATACTGGTGATTTCAAATCGTTGGGAGTCAATTTCTCTCCTATCAGACCTGAGTGTTTGGACCAATATATTCTTCACAGTGGAGATCGGAATATCTAGATCTAATTCAACTTCATCTTCGTTGCACGCTAATTTGGCTACAATGTCTGTCTCATTATGATGGGTTATATTTGTGTGATGGTATCCATACAAAGGAGATTCGAGACCCTTTACTCTGTGCAGCGATTAGGTCATATATAGTTGATAGTATGCGGTTCTTGCTGTCGATCTTCCAGGAGAAGTTTTCGATTGCTTGAAGAGCAGACTTTGAATCACAAAATATTATTCCTCCTCAATGTTTTTTAATGTACTGGTAGCTAGTTGTAGTGCCGCTAGTTCTGCTTGTGTGGAGGTCAGCCAGTTGTTTAACCTGACACTGACAGTCTGTGTGCAAGTATTATTTCTATAAAATCTACATGCTGCTCCAGTCCGTCCAGTAGAAGATTGGACTGAGCCGTCGGTGTAGACACAGTGCTCGTGAGATCTTAAATTTTTGATGGAGGAGGCAATTGTTTCAGGTGTGACAGCTTTGAGAAGAGCAAGATTCTCCTTATCTTTCTTGGTGAC